>BLSH010017412.1:1271262-1284523 GCA_018402905.1 Glandirana rugosa | reverse complement strand
ACCTCCATCGATCGTCTTGTTTATGTCTCTCCCTCAGTGACCTCCGTCTACCCTCCAGGGAAACGTGACCTCTGTTGTTTTCATCTCTCGTCTCCGAGATTTCCTCTCTACATCATGTGACTCCGTCTGTGTCCTCCGTCTTTATTCAATTTCATGTAACATCCCCCCCGACCTCTTGTTACCTTCCTCTTCGCCCCCCCCCTACACCCTACACTTACTTTCGTTAAACTTACTCTCTTCCTTATACATCCCAACCTTCACTTACTCCTCTTTTGAAACCCTCTCCGGGATCACCGTCTAATCTCCTCACCATACCACCTACCCCAAACGACCGCTTGTTCTCCTCGTCATGTCTTCCCACCCTTACACTTTACATTAATCATCCTCGTTGTCTGCCTCAGTGTACTACATCTCTCCTTTAGAGCCTCTGCTCTCTACTTTTGTTGTCTCCAGTGCAAAGGGACCTCCCATCTGCCTCCAGTGACTCCCTCTCTGTATTTGCTCTGCTAGCTACCTCCAGACCCCCCCCCCCAACAGTGTCCCTCCCACATTATTTCCCTCTTCTCTGTACTGAACCTAATGTCTGCTTCCAGTGTCCTCCACTCTGAAAATCAAATAAGTGAAGATAATTGTATTTTTTTTTGTTTCTTAGTATATACTTAGTATAGTATAAGTAAACCTATGGACTGTCAGCAAAAATAAAACAAATCTCAGAGTAAAAAAAAAAAAGGAAATGGGACCTGACCTCTGTCTGCTGTTAACAAATCCAGTAAAAAAGCACCTGTTGCCTCCTGTCTGTGTAATGGAACTGATTTTCCAAAGTATGTTCAGATGTGCACATATGCTGATACTTCGGCTGTAAACAATCAAATAACGCACTCATAGAATGTACTGTGTGCTTGAACATGACACACAGACTGAAGTGCATTTGTACAGAATTTACTAACAAGTGATGGGCAAATCTTCTTAGGTTCCATACGACGGCAAGTTCAGTAAACACGTCCAAAAATCTACAAATTACACACTTAAATGCAAGCTCCACTGAAGTCAATTGGAGGTGAATCTTGAAATTCATGTATATTCACTTTCAAGACTAACAGGCGAGGGATTGTCAAACAAAGGCATGAGGAGCTGGGCACTGCCAGGGGGCATATACCAATACAAACCCAATTTTATAAACCAAAGTTCAGCAGGGAGCAGCTTTCTTTTTTTTAAATGAAGCCTAAAGTGAAACATTAAAAATGCACCACATTTTTAAATATCAACCTGCCTGTCAAGTGGCACACATGTAGGATGTACTAAGGTAACAGTGACATTTACAAAAAAAAAATTGCCCTTTAAATGTTATTTCTGCCTTTGCAGTCAAATTAGAGAAAACCCAACTGTATTTTTGTTACAATGTGTGTTCCCATTCACACAGCATACCTAAAAAAATAAAAAATATATTTCTTACCTTGCATGACCACAAACCTCATCCCTACTTACATGTGTGGTTTGCTATGGAATGCATTTTACGGCTTTTGAACATACTCTGGCTAAGGTTTGACATGCCTAAAATAAAAATGTGTTTTTTCCAATGTTTTGGGCCTATCTTACCACAGTTTGCCAATGCCATTAATGCACTTTCTATGGAGGAACAAAACGGCATCTAGGAATGAGCAAATGCTTCTGCATTTGGTTCACAGGTGATTCATCTGGTTGGTCCGCAGCATGAAGTCTGAAAACTTGATCTCTGAGCTGAATCCTATTGAAGCCTATAGAAAGTGAATCTTGATAATCAATTCGGACCAATTTTAAGGCTAATAGGCAAGGGATTGTCAAAAAGAGCATGGAGAACTGGGTACTACCATGGGGGACATGGACCAATGGAAAAATAATTTTGATACCATACAGCAAGGAGAGGGTCCTCCTTTTAATGTGACTTTGATTGTAACATGGAAAACCAATTCTTTCAACTACATACTTAAGAGATGCCTTCAAACTATGTGGTGTTATGGAACAGTATGATTCTCATAGACAGCTCCAGTAACACTGTATTCTGGCATCACACAATTTGCACGTGTAATTGTTTTGTTTTACTTTGATGTTATGAGTGGGCCTAAATACAGCAGCATTACCCTAATCTGGTTCATTTCAACTTGAAATATATATTTTAGGTTGTTTTGTCTGCTACACCTAATTTTTTTATTCAGATGCAATATGCCTACATTGAACTGTGGAAGTAGCAGCTACAACAGATCTAAAAGCTTAAGCTCTTAATGAAAAAAGTAGTTAACAAACTCAACTTCATACCAATTGGCTATTGGTAAAGCACTTTCATAATATAGTTTGTGAGCTTTTTGCAGTACCAGATATTGTCTTAAAAATGTATTCATATACAGGAGTATTATGTATAGAACCAATGCTGTATCTTGGCCTAGGCCAACAAGGCCCAGGCCTAGGGCGGCACTTTGCAGGGGGGCAGCACGAAAAGAGTCACTGCTGGCTTGCACTACACTTTTAGTATTATGGGGTGGACTGGGCCAGGAGACAAACCGGTTTGGCACCCCCATAAAGCAGCTGCACTTGCTGCCGGTAATATAATACCGGCAGGACCCCATTACAGGGGGACAGCCCATACATATGTAGGGGACCCGGGCATCCCAAGGGGCCCAGGTGGCGGTCCCCAACCAATGAGTTGTTGTGCTGCCCCATAGCCAAACAGGAAATGTGAGGAAATCTCTTAAGGAAATCTATTCCAATCCCCCAAGGCCCTCAGAACTAGTGTCCCCACTAGAAAATTTCAGGGTGGGTCTTAAATGGGAAGGGGTGTGGCCTTGACAGGAAAGGGTGGCTCATATTTAAATTAGGGGGGTGCATGAGTTTAGTCAGGCCTAGGGCAGCACAAAACCTAAATACTCCACTGTATAGAACACATAAAAAAGTTCAAAATCACAACGCCACACAATAGCCACAAATATTGTACAGTGACTGGACAGTATGCAAGCAGTTTGATGAGGCCGTTATGGAGAAAAACAAAGCAGCTTTATGTTCAAATAAACATTAGACTGTATTATTTCAGAGACGATATGCACACATATTGTACAGTGGCTTGGTGGTATCTAAGCAGCTTGTAAACCACAATATAGAAGGGAAAAAGGAAGCAGGTTTCACCCTGAAATGAAAATTAGAGTGTATTATTTCAAAGATAGCTATAAATATTGCACAGTGGTTGGATTGTATGTAAGCAGCTTGTTTAGGTCACAAAATCAGAGGGAGCGACAAGGCAAGTTATTTATTTATTTATTTTTTATTTATTTTTTTACTCTGATTCCTATGTTTTTCCTCTTCATAAGGAGACAGTATTAACATCAACGACTGGAATGTGTATAAAGCAGTTTTCCATGACCATCGCTCAGACACCACACGTCTAATTACTGTCATAATGTAGACATCTGTGTATCCTGTTCAACAGGTAACGAAAATCTGCTTTGTCTCGTTAGTGGGTCCTCTCCATAAATGCACTAGTGGGGTTGATATGTTTCTGAATGGTCATATAAATTATTAGACTGCACATTTCTATTTAAGAAATATGTACGAATATTGATCTGTTTTGTGTATTAAGGTGTAGGCCAATTTAACTCATGTTGATCCCTGGTAGGCAAATTAGGCCACCAGAATATGAGACATGTTTATGTGTATCTAAATAGGAGTGCTCATTGACATGTTTGTGTTTTAGTGACTGCACTAGGATCCAAGTCCCTGAAGAAGCCCTACATTTTTTGGGTGAAACGCGTCGGCCTACTTTGGATCATTACATCAATTTTGGGTACAAGGATACCACCCTGGCGTCTTATTCACCTTGTATATGTCATACAGCCAGGAATATTTGGTATTCTGTTTCCATCTATACCATGTATTGTATACACTGTCACTGTCTAACTGATACTTCCTATTTGTACAAATGGGCTGGCCACTGGTTAATTCAGTTGAGCCTGCACCATGCTCAATTTTATGTATCAAATAAAGTGTATGTTTTATCCCATTTTAGTGTAGTTCTTCAGGGAAGAGGTGAACCAGCACCGTGAAAGTCCCAACTCTTCGCTATTTCAATTTTACAAATTTAGTATCCAGGGATGTGGTGCTGGTTCTATTCTGTCAGACCTACAATTCTATGCAAGGCAAGTTTTACCCCTAACTAAAAATGTATTATGCCAGAGACAATAGCCACACATTCTGCCCAGTGACTGCACAAGTTGCAAGCAGCTGTTTTAGGCTGCACTGTGAGAGAAAGACAATTTAGCTTTTATCCTGAAATAAGGATTAGTGTATTATTTCAGAGACAATAGCCACAAATATTGTAGAATCATTAAAAAAGTATGCAAGCAGCTTGACTAGGCCTCAGTGTAAGAGGTGGGGATGAAGCAGGTTTTATCCCAAAATATAAACTAGAGTGTATTACTTCAGAGACAATAGCCATAAATATTGCATAGTAGCTGGACATTAAATTAAAGACTAAACATTAATTAATAGAAAAAAGTAGCACATATTGTACAGTGGCTGGATACCTTGTTTAGGGTGCAACATACTGTAAGTGGTAGAGATGAAACAGGTTTTATCTCAAAATAAAAGTGAACCCATATTTTGTAAAAGATAATTTGGGATTTCTAAGGTACAAATTATTGTCAGGTTTGCCGATCGGCACCATTGTTTATTTAGTTTGAAACTTCCCTGCACTTTCTTGCATTCAAAATATACTTCTCCTTTCATCGTTTAAATACTTTTTTTTATTGTGTAGGCCCCTGGCATGCTCATTGGTATTTGTTTTTCAGGTAAACATGGGGGCCATACGGACACCCAGGGCGCACCTGGTTGGTTCAGAGATGGGGACAGCTGTTGTTGTTGCCTAGGTCCCCTTTAGGTTATTCTATCTTCCTTTTTATTTTATTATTTGTCTCTTTATATGTAACTTTGTCTCTCTATCCTCTTCTTTAGTTTTGTCAAGGAGAGTGGTATCTTTAGGATAAATAGTGGATGATTCATTGCTGTTTGTGGTTATGGTTTGCCTCATTGTTTAGTTAATTTTGCCCCTTTTCCAGATGCCCTTTTTTTTAGATGGTACATCACTCCATATGGCTGGCTGGCTTCCCTGCTGTTTCCCAGCTCTTTCTTAATAGTGGCTGGGATTAGCTACGGGGTAAGATGGCTGCTATGTGATGCGCATGTGCATGATGTCATATGGGGGAGAAGCCGTGCATGCATGATGACGTCACTGTCACACCGGCGGGGTGAAAGGAGTATTTAAGGATGTGCTCCTGGCAGGAATTGTCTGCCAGAGCACATGGTCTTGGACAACTGCAGCCACACAGCTTGATTCACTGTTCTATGTAAGTGGCCCCACAGATATTTGTGATGCTCTTTATTTCTCTTTCTTTATAGACACATATCAATTTTGTTTTTCTTTTGCCTTGGATTAGTTGGCTGGTGAAAACCTGATGGAAATCCTTTTGGGGCCCTATGTAGTTTTATCCATCTTTGGGATACCCTTATGTTTCTGGGATTGGAAATTTTAACTATTAACTTTTTGGCCTAAAAGCAAAATGCTATGTGTGGCGGAAAACTAACACTGCACATCACTTTGAACACACCATCCCCACTGTGAAACATGGGGGTGGCAGCACCATGTTGTGGGGATGCTTTTCTTCAGCAGGGACAGGGATGCTGTTCAGAGTTAATGAGAAGATGGATGGAGCCAAATACAGGGCAATCTTGGAAGAAAACCTGTTAGAGTCTGCAAAAGCCTTGAGACTGGGGTGGAGGTTCACCTTCCAGCAGAACTACGACCCTAAACATACAGCCAGAGCTACGATGGAATGGTTTAGATCAAAGCATATTCATGTATTAGAATGGCACAGTCAAAGTCCAGACCTAAATCCAATTGAGAGTCTGTGGCAAGACTTGAAAATTGCTGTTCACAGAGTCTCTCCATCCAATCTGACAGAACTTGAGTTATTTTGCAAAGAAGAATGGGCAAAATATCACTCTCTAGATGTGCAAAGCTGGTAAAGACATCCCCAAAAAGAGTTGCAGCTGTAATTGCAGTGAAAGGTGGTTCTACAAAGTATTCATTCAGGAGGGCTGAATACAAACGCATGCCACACTTTTCAGCTATTTATTTTTAAAAACATTTTGAAAACCATTTATCATTTTCCTTCTACTTCACAATTATGTGCCACTTTGTGTTGGTCTATCACATAACATCCCAATAAAATACAGTTACATTTTTAGTTGTAACATGAAAAGAATTGGGAAATGTCAAGGGGTATGAATAATTTTTGAAGGCCCTGTATCTTTTACAAAGTGTGGATACATTTTTCTAGGGATGTGGTGCCATTGATTTTTACTCTGACCCTGATCTATCTTGCTGTAAATAAAAATTCATTGTCAGCTATTGGGGCAGGCCAGCAGAGGGGCAAGAGCTGGTAATGGTGGCAATGGCAGGCCAGGAGAAGTCGCAGGAGTTGGAAATGGTGGTAGCAGAGGTGGCAAAAATTGGGGTAATGGTGGCAGTCCAGCAATGACAGCAGAATTTCAAAGAAAAAATTGGTAGCATCAGCTGCATTGGTCGTTGTTCATTCATACCCGTGGCAAGTGCCCATGGTTATCATTGAAGGAGACTGTAAAAATAAACAATTTTGAAAAAAGAGTCTTAGTAAAGTTTACATGGAGGAGTTTTGTATTGCATGTTTTTATCATTTTATGCATATGTAGAAGTTCAAGCACTTAGCTGCATACAAGATTCTGCACACTGATGATTGAAATGAAAATTGCAATGATAAAAGGCTTTCATAGAGTTAAAATAAGAAATGAATATGTTAGAGTACTTACTTCCGTGTAAACGTTTGATAAAAATGAATAACCTTACTGTCTCTGGTGCAGAACCATTTGGATAATGTATTTCTAGATGAGAGATTGTCTGTTTTCTTGCATGAATATCAGTGTGTCAGAGTTGCCTACCCAGTTAAGTCTATTAAAGTAAAACTCAGGCAAAAAACATCTGTGCCAACGGACTTTGAGCTTGTGTTGATGGCTGCGGTTTGAAATCAATTTGAGACATTTCTGAGATCATTCAGAAATCATTGACAGGTGCATTTGACCTGCAGAAGACCTCCTTCCAAGCTGCATTTTTATCTGCTTCAAGCTGGATTTGTATTCCCATAGACTTGTATAGGAATGCAAAACTTGTCCGATGCAAAAAAATGCCTGTCAATAAAAGCCTTACTACTTAGTGGATCCGCTCCCTGTTTATTGGACAGAATTGATCATACATAGGCAGTGGCGGCTGGTGATAAATATTTCAGGAGGGGGGGGGGCGGCAAATTAACGCCACCCACGCTACATTGCTGAACCAAGAAATTAGTGTTTCACCCACTTGGATATTTGAATATCTATTAGGAAGTGCTAACTCTCTGCCTCTGAGAATGGACTGGGATTTAATGACTGGTTTAGATATGTGCAGGCACCTCTAGATGCCTGTTCTCTATACCTGCAGCATTTTTCACTTGCTGACAAAGTTAATTTAATATTTTACCCTGCAGAACTGGAACAATATTTTCACTTCATTTTTTAGCAACTCTAGAAATGCAGGAATTTAAACAATACCTTTTAAAATTCCGTGCATTTCAAAATAAATAGCTGAATAGAAATAGCTGAATACCCTATTGAAAATAAAGAAGTGCAACAATGCACTTTTTACGTAGTTTTATCAAATTTAAAAAGTTATAAACTAATAAAAGTATTCATAACCATACCATGCTTTTGTAATTAAGGGGTTTTTTTTTAGGATAGATGAAGGAACTATTTGTTTTGCTTTGTCTTATTGGCCACAAATTCTTGACACTTTTTCATCAGTTTATTGAAGACTGGTGTTGTGCAGTAGTGCAGTGCAGTTTAAAAGCGTAAATGGGTTGGTATAAAATATGGGGAAAAAAACAACAGCATATTTATAAAGTGCACAAAAAAATCTACAAAATGGAAAGAAAAATTACATGACTGCTATCTAAAACATTATGAAACTGAAATTGCCTTTTGCAGCTTTATTAATAGGTAAAGGTGTCTTCACAAATAAGCAGGGCCATTTAAATTGTACTATATTATAAAGAATTACAATGTCCCCTAAATAAACATAAGAGAATTAAAAAAAAAAATTAAATTTGAAACCAAAAAAGGAAAATATTTTTATAAACAAAATCGAAACTTTTGAATTTGAATACGCAACATCTGAGTTCAAATTATTTTCCTCTCGATTTAACCTACATTCAGTACTATCTCAGGCATTTTGCTACAGTGACCTCTGAGGCATACTCAGATAATGCCAAAATAATTAAAGTTTTTCTTGCATCTGACTTTGCCTGTGAAGTTAAATCCCTCCCACCTGCAGGTGTATAGTGCAGCATCAACAGCTATCAAAAGCCAATTAGTTCGCTGAATGTAGCTGACACAATAGAGGAAACTCCGGGGTTTCTCAGGGCTCCCAAGAGCTATGTGCCAACATTGAGACTGAAAAGTGGCCTCCTGGTTAAACATTCTTCTCTGGCTTTTTAATATCAGGCATGTCACTGCCAATAACACAAAAATACCTCAAACTTTATTTGCTTTTATGGTTTGTTCTACCTATACTGAATGCGATTGAAGGCAAGTGATGGATTCTTTTTAGGTCAGCATTTTTCCTTAACTGAGACACAATAGTGAGTCTATTTTATAATTGTTTTACTGTAATATTAACCAATAAAATAGACAACATTTGTATCTATTCATTTTTTGTTGATGATAAATTATTTGGTATTCTAAATTTAAAAGACAATATAGAAAATACACTATATTAATTAGAAAAACAGCACAAATAAATACCATGGAAATTTAAATAAATGCCACAAAGTGACAAGCCTCTGTAAATGTTTGAAAAAAAAATCTTAGGCTGATATATAAGGTATTTTTTTGAAACTAAAAGGATTAGCATGTTTTTAAGTTACAACATTTTAAGAAATAACATTGAAGTTTGCAAATTCACCAACTCGTTGTTTTTTAGACTCCCTAGTTCTGTTTAGTGCAGATTTAACAAATGAAGCATCTCTCTTAATTTCTCAATTCTGACTACAACGCACATCATTTTGAACTTCAGATTAAACGAGAAAGGTTTATTAAATCCAAGTGAATATATTTCTTTGGTTTCCATTGTTTTGTACATATCTCAACTCCTTAAAAACATAAACATTGTACTAAAGCATGGAATTAGATTAATTATCTAATGCAATTTGATCCCCTTTATAAATGTACAGTATTTCTATAATATGTTCTATAATACACAGTTTATGTATTACTGCACCTGCATTTAAATCACAGAACACTTGGAATGCTATGAACATTATAACCAACTTTAAATAACTCATAAGATTGCTCAGTACAGTTTACTTTTACATGAACTAATTCTTTGCAATTAAGTTATGTTTTCTTCTACTCACATTCATCACAGGGTACTATAATTCAGCTCGCATAGTATACTACAGTATAGACATAATATATCTTTATCAGTTTAATTACATTAAAATATAAACAACAACATTTCACCCACAATGTTGTACTGCCAACAATATCATAATTTCTTTCAGCCTTGTGTGATTATTAAACATCTTGGCAAAGTCACTTTCATTTTCATTCTATAGGCTAAATCTAATCCATATGGCTGGGTTTTCAAGCCAAACCTGGAGAGAAGAAGAAAGTAGGAACACCACCAGCTATACTGTCTTCTAGCTTTCAGTATACATCCAGAGAAATGTCAGTGATCACAGACGTAAATAGCATGTTTCTTAATTTTTTTTCCCTGGGCTGTTAAGTAATTCTGTCATGAAAGAGATGTATACAATGGCAAGACGCAAAGTTTCGATTCGCGAAAGTCTTTTCTCATATGCAAATGTTGGCACCTTTTTTCGGAGAATATCAAAGGCTTCATTGAGGTTGAACATCCTCTTTCTCTCCCTGATGTTGGCTGCTTGCCGTTGGGCATAGGTAATCACTCGTTTTCGCTTTTGTCGACCAGTAGGAGAACATACTTTATCTTCTTCCTCGCAGTCGGTTTCGTCCTCGAGAAAACTTGTCAAAGGAGACCGTTTTTCATTAAACGATATCCCACTTTCTCCAAACGACGCAAAATCATAAAACCTTTCACAGATGTCCTGACTTGGAGAAGAAGTTACCATTGTGTTGTAGGGATGATGTTTTTGCCTGTAAGAAAATTCCATCACATCCACATCAGCACCAAACAGCGAGGGCTCAGTTACACCTCCTTTGTATTCCATTTTGTAATTTTCTTGGCAAGCAATCTTTGTGGTTGATTGAGGCTTTTTCTTGAGATCCTCTTCTTGATATCTTACTTTTGCAAACAACCATCACAGTATAATCATGGTGGCAAGCATTAATATTTATATCCGTGAAAGTAACAGGATTAGGCAGAGAAAAGGAGAGCGAAAAAACAGTTGCATCTTAAAGTTGATCGGAATCGACATGCGTAATCTGAGGGCACGTGGATAGCCCATAAAAAGAGTATCTTTCTTTAAATCATGTTAAACCGAGGAAGGAAAATGTCTTTTTCATGTAATGGCTCTTAAATGTCACCTGCTGAGCCGTCAGAGCTGATGATCCCAGAACTCTTTAGCAGTAAGGGCTAGGCAGTTGCTGCTCTGGCACTGTGCACTTTAGCAAAGATTTCTCCAATTGATATAGGACAAGTGTACTCTTACTCTTTATGATCTTTTGAAGAGGGGACTTGTCTGCAAAGGAGTCGAATAGAAATGTTTATCTTGTTTCCCAGTGCTGAGGCAGTTGAATGACAGGACCTCCATTAGCCTAAGCAAGCATTGTAGCAAACCCAATATTGCATTCCCAATTGTAACTGTTGGAATCAGCTTTATCCTGCAAATAAGTTTCAATATATTGCCTACCGTGCAGTAAAATATTTACCTTGGTGGTAAATGTAGACTGCTTGTTCCATTATTCATGTTTTTTATGCACTTTTATAATTGGAGGTATAATACATTGCACAAAGTAAGTCACTGACAATGAAAACGCGAATGCACAATTAGTACAATAAAAACAAAATAAAATATCTTACTTTATATCACACTTTTATTTCACTTTGAATTGTATTTAATTAGGCAAAGGGTACTATGCTATGTTCAGTAACCTATAGAAACAAATTTAATAATTAAACTTGATTTTACTGGCTTCACTTTAACTGACCATACATGTTACAATTTGATGTACCATTTCCTTTAGATCTAGCAACAACTATGTAGTGCAAGGGCAAACCTGATCTGATGGAAATGTATTGGGTTATTTGTGTAAGCCCTCACTATACATAGTTTGGTAAATATGAAGTAGGTTGTAGAAATAGTACAATCAGCATGTACCCTGTATGGTTGACTTAACAAATTAATTATTATATTAATATTAGATTAGAAAGACACATCATTAAAGTGTTAATAAACCTTCATTTTTTTTCTTAAAATAACAAACATGTTATACTTACCTATTCTGTGCAATGCTTTTGCACAGAGCAGCCCTGATCCTCTTCTTCTGGGGTCCCCCGCCAGTACTCCAGACCTTTCTTCTTTGACGGGTGCCCACACCGAAAGCCACTTTCCCTGGGGGCACCTGTGTGAGCTTGCTCCCAAACCCCATTGCTGCGTCCATTAACACAGACACACATACACATCTACCTCTACCATTTTTAGAGGGTTTTTTTCTATGGGAGCCAGTACCTATTTCTGGCAGGTACCCACTCCCACTTCTTCTCTTCTCACCTAGGCAAGAAGAGCAGAGGTTCAGCTTATCCCCTGCGGGACCCATCCAAATACACAGCACAATCTCGCAAATACGCAGTGGGAAGCTGGCGAAGAACTGGCCCGGGTGAACACAGTGCTGGGCACCTGGACTGGTATCTGTCTGTTTAATAAGTCAGCAGCTACAGGAGTTTTAATTTTTTAAGGAGAGTTATCTATTGTATTGTATGTATGCAAGGAGGTGTGTAGCATAAAGAGAGGTGGCAGTTTCTGTTTATCACTTCTGGTTGATTTCTCTATCATGTATCCTAACGTTAATGAGGCCAATTTACTAAAGCTGTTGAGAATCTTCACCTAATAAACTGAAGATCCACTTCAATTAACCAATCTTATGCAAATTCTATTACTCAATCATGTGCAAATTCCTGTTTACCTATTTTATCTCCACATTATTGGGTCTTCAAAGTGAACTGAAGGGGATATTTACTAAATTTATTGAGAGAAGATTTTCAACTCCTTTACTAAATCAGTCTCACTGCATCATCTCAGAAATTTTACCACTTTTGGACTTTTTTTTTACTACAACTCTGGGAGGGATCCAGCAGAGACATTGGGTGAATTTACAAAAAGCAATTAGACTGTGCACTTTGCAAGTGCAGTTGCACTCATTTTCCCCAGAGCTTAGTAAATGTGGTAAAACTCTGCTAATTTCCATTATTCAATCATGTGCAAGCAAAAATGCTGTATTTTTTTATTGTCCTTGCACCTGATTGGTTATTCTTTACACGGTCAAACTTTACCACATTTACTAAGACCTGGGCAAAAATAAGCACAACTGCACTTGCAAAGTGCACAGTCTATTTGCCTTTAGTAAATCCACCCATTGCTACTTCCTCTACTATCTGCACCAATGCCCTTCTATTTGTCTCTCCCCACACTCTATTCTCTTTTAGATTGTTCACTCACTAAGATCCACATCCCTTATATGTAGAGTTGAGCGAACACCTGGAAGTTCGGGTTCTGCTGGTCCGTCCGAACTTCGGGACAAAGTCCGGGTCCGGGTCCGGACGGAACCCGAACGATCGCACGGACAACGAACCCCATTGAAATCAATGGGGACCCGAACTTTTAGGCACAAAAATGGCTGTAACAAAGTCCTGGAAAGCCCCAGAGGGCTGCAAAAGGAAGTAAAATGGGGGTAAGGGTAGGGCAAGTGCCCTACAAAAAAATGGGGACAGGGAAATAACTGTAAATATTTTTAAAAAAATAAAAACATAAAAAAAGCAAAAATGGAGGTGAATGTGGATCATCTTCAAACTGTGTCTGAAAAGTATTAATTAACGGTAGAAGCCATATAACTGTTCTAAAATCATCTTCAAACTAGGGCAAGTGCCCTACAAATAAATGGGGATAGGGAAAATAAAGCCCAAGGCAGGCCTGGGCCT
>BLSH010017412.1:1234408-1266878 GCA_018402905.1 Glandirana rugosa | reverse complement strand
CCGTGTGGGATTGATACGTAGGGTAATTTCTGCCACGACGATTCGATAAATTTCGTGGACTCGTATTATTCGTTTATACCCCTAAACCAGTGTGGTATACCGGTATGTCACGAATTCGGGTGATTACGCAGTTTCAGGGGGTAAAAGTCAAAGACACCTGTTCACCTTGACTCTTTTTACCATGAATTCTGTCTCTTCTCTTTTGCGACGTGTTTTCTTTCGGGAAAACCGTTCTTTCTTATGTATATTCATCACAACTCGCTTGGGCCTGACATTGCAAGCCCAGGCATGGCTTGAAATCCCACAGGCACCGTGCCTGGGCCTGGGCCTGTAAAGTTAACCCGAACGATTTTTGAAATGTCCGGGTCCGGGTCCGTGCCACGGACACCCTAAAGTTCGGTACGGACCCGAACGTTACAGTCCGGGTTCGCTCAACACTACTTATATGTATTCTTTCTTGCCAAAAGGGCTTTCTTTTGTGCAGCGTTTTCTCTTCTCTGTCTTAAGTACCATTTTTCTCAGTTCCACTTGTCCACAGAAACTGAAAATGGGGGACTTTGACGCATTAGTGGGCTTAAGCACTGTATGGCCATATGGTGTGACCAAATCCCCATATTTGCTTATTATGCTCAGGTGCTTTAAATAGCTTAGCAGCACCGTCTTTAATGGGATGCATAGTTAGGGTGTGCCCCCCAAGTCTTTGTTTGTCTGTTATATGGGTCCTGACCAGACCCCTTGGGATGGAGCACCCCATAATCCCCCACCAGTACTTCCAATCAGTGTCCACCTGAGTTATATGAGGAGTCCTTTTAGTTCTCCCATAAATAGATACATTTCTTCCATGGTTGAGAAGCAGGAACTTTCATTCTATGAATAGTGTAGGACCCACTGAAATTGGGGTACTTTGACACAGTAGTGGGCTTACACACTGTATGTGCTTATATATACTAATGTATATGGTGTGACCAGAAGAAAAGTTTTTACCCCTAGGGGTTGGGATTTTTAAGGCAATTTAAACAAACTCAATTTTCTGTTAAAATATGCATTTTATTTTACTTTAACAAAGTTAAAACATAGCACCAGTCAACAAAAAGTATACAGTGTATTCAATTGTGCACATTTGTACAAAGTGGATACAGAATAAGATGTAAGTTCCTGTAAATATGGTGGTATCACCCAACCCAGGAGAAGTCCCATGATGAACTGTGACCTATCCTAAGGGGGTTAATCCAACGCATTTCAGAATATAATCTGTATCATTTCTTTCTTCAGGGAAAGATACCACCATCTGTAATGTAAAGAGATGTGCATACTAATACCTTACATATGCATCACATGATCAAATCATTTCAATACATATTGATTCTGGTAATTTGATTGGCTTTCATTACTCACAAAATAGATCACAATGTAGATTTTTTTTTGCAATTTTTGGACAATCCTAGGTGTATCCCACTCATTGCTCATGCCACACTTCCCATCACGTAGGAAAGGGGGGTCATCCAGCGACCGGTGCAAAATCCGCAACAGGGAGGAAGGATAAAAAATTCTGGATAGGCAAACAAGAATCAGAACAATTAACTCAGACTTGAGTAATCATTTTTAGGTAATGTTAACCTTATAAAGGGCTTACCTTCCAATGTATAATAGCAAAAAAATGACAAAGGACCCCGTAGGAAGGGCGTGGAGCCTGGACCTTGGTGGAGCTTCCCTATCCCTGGGTGCCACAACCAAGGGGAAGTCAGCCCTCGACTATGCCGCCCACCCCAGGTCCAAAAAAGGGGGCCTACAGGCAGCAATCAGAAACTCGGTCCAAACGTCCGAACTGAGGGAAAATGGTGCCGGCCACTGTTCCCAGCACCCTATATACGGCGCATGCGCGCCCTTCTGAACGGAAGTGCATCACAGCGCTAGCGTCATTTCCAGCTCTCCTGGAAACTAAGTCCCGGAAGCCAGAGAGCGCTCTTAATAGGACTATAACCGACAGCACAATGACAGCACCATCTAGAGCATGAGCGCTCTCTGACTTCCAGGACTTAGTTTCCCGGAGAGCCGGAAATGACACTAGCGCTGTGACGCACGTCCGCACAAATTGAGTTTGTTTAAATTGCCTTAAAAATCCTCTAGGGGTAAAAACTTTTCTACTGGACAAATAATGAAAGCATAATTGCAATTTACATCCCTGATTGTGGAGGTACCAATAAACATAGAAATCCCCATATTTGCTTATTATGTTCAAGTGCTTTAAATAGCCTTGTAGGATTTAAATGACATTTTTGTATGCGTGCGCTGTAATCTTTTGTTCCACTTGTCCACAGGTCACATGTCTTCCCTTCAAATCCATTATGTTCTCATCTGTCCTTAGAATGCCCTATGCCCAGGAGTGACCCAACAGACCACTGTCACCTAAAATAAATCTCAATTCCCCACTTTAACATAGTAATCCCATTTGCTAGTTATATTAGCAACTTACATGTTGGCAATTTTTAAAAGGTCATCTTTGGTGGTAATATTTGTAGCAGCACTAGTTCCCCAACCAGTTCTGAAAGTAGGCAGTACAATGTTCCTACAAAATCTCTCACATAACATGGTCCGAACTAATGGTTTACAGAGGACACCAGTATCAAGCCATTTGCACTTTAAATTAAACATGTAGTGTCCTTTCACACCAGAAGTGCTGGCATGCATTGATCAACACGTGCCAACGAATATACTGTATATTGTAAAAGCAAAGTTTTTCAATAGAAGCGTTGCACTGATGTGTGTAGCCCTGCCATGAAAAGAAAAGTAGAACATGCTCTAATTTTTTTCAACGCAACATGATGCAACACGTGTAAATGCATGTAAGAGCTCTAGATTGTGCATAAACACAAGAGACAAAACAGTCAGTTAATGTTTCCTTTACAAATAAAGCTTTGTAAAGTTTTTAAAAATTAACCATATTTCAGGTGGATTTTGAATGCAGCGCAGCATGTGAATGCATTTCAATGCATATGCATTAATGTGCACTCAATGCAAACCTTGCAATGTGAGTGGACCCTTATATGATACATTCTGGAACATTCTGGTATTGTTTTAAAAGATTTTGTTTTCAAGACACCACTACTTACCACTTATTTATATAAATGTGTATATCAACATCACTATTCTGAATTAGCCATTCAAGGAATGGGTAAAAGTTTGCTGGCACATATAATGAACAAAGAAAAATATATTATAGCTTTGGATTATTAACTATTAATAGTTAAAAAAATAGTGTAAGTTGGAAGTTGAGTTATATAGGATAAGCATAAATAAATTTGCCTGAACAAATGTTTTATATGCCATTTTTACGAAAATAGTAAGCCATATACTAGTACTATATATTGTTTAAACATGAACATATGCAGCTTTCTTTGAAGATCTAAAGTAGGAAAATAATTGCAAAGCTGAACTATTCAAAGCAGATAATTGGCTATGGTCTGCTTAGGATATAACATGGCATCACATATATGATCTTGTAATAAAAAGTGGTGTGACTGATATGGGTATCAACAGTTATTTTCTGAGTAACAATGGGTAGACACAACCATGTGAGGTATTCATGGAGATTTTCTAGTATGGTAGAAAATTATATTTGTTTCCCTTTCTCTGTAGAAAGGGATCCCTTGACTGCATGTGGGTTAATTGGGTCCAGGTACAGGGTAGGTGTTCATGAAGCAGGCCAGGATGACTCAAACATATCCAGCAACTTCTGAGGGCATATTGCTACATATATTATTTTATTGGACAGGTTTACATTAACTTTAACAAACTGTGCTTGCATTCTTTGAATTGCAGTGCAGGCGTACATATTCTTATATGCCCTACCTGTGGGCACAGATCTGTACAAAATCCTTTTAAGGACTAATATCTGTCTGCAGCAACTGATTGTTAGCTAGCACTTCAGTTATCAATAGGGATAGTGAATGTGTCTGGCTTTACCCATCCTAAAGTCCAAAAATTGCAAACTTAAATCTAAACCTCATTGAAATCTATGGGGTAGCGAATCATAAAAATTAGTTCTGGGCACTTTCAAGGCTAATAGGCTGAGATTGTCAAAGGAAGGGCACTAGGTGAGCTGGGCACTAGCATGGGTAACATGTACCAATGCAAGAAAACATTTAAAAATATCACACAGTGGGAAGATAGTTATCCTTTATATACATGACTTTGAGGGTGACATGGGGAAACTCGAATTCTTTAAGTTACACGCTTGGGAGATGCCTAAAAGCTTTATGTGGTATTACAGAACAGGACAATTTTCATAGATAGCGACACTAAGATTTTACATAAAATGTTAATAGATTTTTTTTTTTACTTTTACATTATTGTTTGATTTAAATTGGTTGTAAATGTCAGGCATGAAAAATGAATAAAGCCCATCACATTAAAGCATGTACATATCTGAATTCAAAGCCCCCAGTCTGGTTCCTCTCTGATTTCTCCTCTGTCTGCAATATGCATAACTCACTCCTAATAGAATAAGACAGTGCCACAGCCACCTGGGAGATTGCCTGCCTGCCCACCTTCCCCCAGCACACAGAAGATGACTCAAACCCTCAGCTCTATGTTTCTCTGAGCCTGTGAAGGGGGGGGGGGGTGTCATATTCCCCCAATCAGCTCTCATACTACACTCAGCCCTGTGCTCTAGCCCTGTAGTGTGTGTCCTTAGATACCCGCCCCTTCTTTTTGCTGCTGAGAAAAACCCTTTCATCTGTGTATTGTATAAAACTGTAGAAGACAGGTGGCTGAAAATAAATAGGTACAACTTATATAAGAGGATTTGTTTAATTTATGTGTATCACTTGAGGCTACTCAATTGAATAGGTAGGGATTTACAGCCACTTGGGGGTTTTGCAGTGACCAAACAGGCACCTCAAATTACATACAGAGAGGATGTCTCAGATATCATCAAGAGTCCAGGACATTGGTGCATCAATGCAGGATGTATTTATCTATAGCACATGAGTGTATACTCAAAAAGTGCAGGGGATTATTTCTGTGTCTGCTAAATTGTTCATCAACCATCAGGTAGTTTCAGTAAAAGTTTGATAATAAAAATTTGGATCAGGCTTTGGATTATGAAAAAATGTAGACACCCACGAAGCACTGGGTGCTAAAATTCAGCCACTGGCTAAATAGGATTTTGTGTATGCTTGTGTTCCAAGTTGTAATCCAGTATGATCTCGGGGCTCCATTGAGGTAGCTCCCCAGTATCCTGGGCTCCTAATGATATCCCAGGTGGTCTCTCTAGATGTTGTGGCATGCCTGTTTGATCACCACTCTGATGTGTTTTGTTGGGGTGGACACTACCATATCTATTTTACTGAAGAAAAAGATATGTAAAATGTGTGGAGATTTTCTTCCCCTTTTATCACTGCAATATTATACTAACAAGGACATGTAATCAATTGGGACTTGGTGCCAAGACCAAGATCAACTTAACCACTATTAGAACATTGACATTGTTTAAGCAGTACCAAACTATATTGTCTTAAAAGTTGAATAAAATGTCAAAACAGAGTGCACTAAGCACTTAGAAACCACAACCTCACATTCCCATAACCCACCCCATCTCCAGATCAGCAGTTACTCCCAAATTATTAAAAATATATAGACTTATGTTTGGTGAAAATTGGCTAGTTTCGGGACAATACTCAAGGACATGAATAGGCAGCAACATGAAAGAGATAGTGGTAGACTTTTCTTGCAATAAAAATTAGAATGCATTATTTCATTAATAGCCACAACTAGTATACATTTTCTGGAGAGTATTTAGACAGCTTGATTAGGAATGTACAAGGAGGAGACATGGCAGTTTTCTTTAAATAAACATTAGAGTGTATTATTTCAGAAAAACAAAAGTCACAAATATATTGAGTGCTGCAGCACTGGAATAGGTGACAAACTAAGAGACCCAGAAAATGGTTTACACTGCGTCAAACATTAGCAAGTTTGCAGCTGAGACCCAGCTGCAAAAACATTATGCATGGTATGTTTACAGTGGCAGAGCACTGGAATAGGGCAGGAGAGGCCACAAGAGCTGGTAATGATGGCATGAGATTACATGAGTTTTTAATGGTGGGAGCAGAGGTTGCGGGTGCTGTAATGCTGACAGACCAGCAGACAAGGCAGGAGTTGGTAACGGTGTCAGGCCAGAAAAGTCAGCAGGAGCTGGTAATGATTACCACAGCAGGCTAGGAGAGGTGGCAGGTGCTAGTAATGTTGTCAGATCAGCAGAGGTGTCAGAAACTTGCAATAGTGGCAGTCTAGCAAAGTAGCTGGTAATAGTGGTAGGTGTCGATAATGGTGGCAGTCCAGTGAGATGGCAGGAAAAGGCAATAGTGGCAGGCTAGGAGAGGTGGCAGGAGTTGGTAATGGTGGTTACCAGCAGAGGTGGCAAGAGTAGGTAATGGTGACAAGTCAAAGAGGTGGTAGAAGCTGGTGATGGTGGAAGGCCAGTAGAGGTGGAAGGAGCTGGTAATGGTGGCAGCAAATAAAAGCTAGCAGGAGCTGGTAATGTAGTCAGTACAGCAAAGATGGCATAACTTGGTAATGATAGCAGAAGCTGGTAAAGGTGGCAGTCCACAAGAACTGGCAAGAGCAGTTAATGGCAATAGGCCAACAGAGGTGGCAGAAGTTGGTAATGGGGGCAGGTCAGGAGAGATGGCAGGAAATGGTAATGGTGGCTGTCAAGCAGAGGTAACAGAAGCTGGTAATGTTGGCAGGCCAGAAGAGGTGGTAGATACTGGTGCAATTTTTGGAAGGCTAGATTACAAGGAAAGATGTTGTTGGCAACAACAGCTGCAGGGGTTGTGTAATCATTGCTGATCCAGGAATGGTTAAATTTTATGACTGTGAGGAGATAGTTGAATTCATCTGTCCTCCAGCCAGAAAATGAAATGAGCTCTACTCGCTATAGCTTCTAATGCACACTGTGAGAAGCTCACAGTGTACAGTGAAATCAATGTAAGCGGTTTTAGTACAGGACAGGACAACTTTGCAAGATGGAGGGCTCATTTTCTGCATTTTTCTGCACTGGATGAATGCAGGTCACCACCAGGGCACATAAAAAAATTAAATTTTCTATAGTGCCTTGAAAAAGTATTCATACCCCTAGACGTTAACCACATTTTGTCATGTTACAACCAAAAACGTAAATGTATTTTACTGGGATTTTATGTAATAGACCAACACAAAGTGGCACATAATTGTGAAGTGGAAGGAAAATAATTTCATTCCACTTCACACACTGTAAATTCAAATTTTCTTTACAAATAAATATGTGAAAATTGTGCTGTGCATTTGTATATACTTTGTAAAACCACCTTTTGCTGCAATTACAGCTGCAAGTCTTTTTGGGTATGTTTCTACCAGCTTTGCAATTCTAGAGAGTGACATTTTTGCTCACTCTTCTTTGCAAAATAGCTCAAGCTCTGTTAGACTGGATGAAGAGCGTCTGTGAACAGCAAATTTCAAGTCTTGCCACAGGTTCTCAATTGGATTTAGGTCTGGACTTTGAATGGGCCATTCTAACACATGGATATGCTTTGATCTAAACCTTTCCATTGTAGCTGGGCCTGGCTGTATGTTTAGGGCCGTTGTCCTGCTGGAAGGTGAACCTCCGCCCCAGTCTCAAGTCTTCAGACACTAACAGGTTTTCTTCTAAGATTGCCCTGTATTTGGCTGCATCCATCTTCTCATCAACTCTGACGGGCTTTCCCGTCCCTGCTGAAGAAAAGCATCCCCACAACATTATGCTGCCACCACCATGTTTCACGGTGGGGATGGTGTGTTCAGGGTGATGGACAAAAAGTTCAATTTTGGTCTCATCTCATCAAGAGCCCCTTCTTCCACATTTGCTGTGTCCCCCACATGGCTTTTTGCAAACTGCAAATGGGACTTCTTATGGCTTTTTTTCAACAATAACTTTCTTCTTGCCACTCTTCCATAAAGGCCAGATTTGTGGAGTGCATATGGACAGATTCTCTCACCTGAGCTGTGGATCTCTGCAGCTCCTCCAGAGTTACCATGGGCCTCTTGGCTGCTTCTCTGATTAATGCTCTCCTTGCCCAGCCTGTCAGTTTAGGTGGACGGCCATGACTTGAATGGTTTGCAGTTGTGCCATACTTTTTCCATTTTTGGATGATGGATGGACAAAATTTGGAAAATTTCAAGGGGTGTGAATACTTTTTCAAGGCACTGTATGTACCCTGTTTACATTGCAATTCAGCTGTGAGGTGCAGTGATCTGCAAGACCATTTTGCCGAAGCACACTGGAAGGCACCACGTGTCACTGCAAAGCATCATGCTGCTGTATGGAGACATGAATGAAGTGTCACTTTGTGACACTTCATTTAAAGTTAAAAAAAAATAAACATTGCACTGCAGCTTCATTGTTCCTGAACTGACAGCAGCCTGTACACTAAAATTTAGCGTTTTAGCATGCAGTGCTGTGTAAACAAGCCCCAAAGGTAAAGCTGGGGTTCATCTTTAATTGGAAAAGTTAATGTTAATAAAAAAATGCAAACAATCAAGTCAATCAACTCAGATAATACATTTTCATATGTAATTTTTTCTTCGTATTTATTAAACAGAAATGTAATAGACTGTAACAGAACATTATATTTAAAAAAAAAAACGTATTTAAATGCAAATATGGCCGTATCATTCATTCACAGTTTCCTGTGAATGCACAAGCTACAACTACTGTCAGCCATTGGGGCTGACTGCTTGCTGTTCTGAATGGACTCCATGGTCTCTGATGAGCAGCCTGGTAATTCATTCATAAGCTTTGCAGCTTGTAAACAGTTAGCCTGTACCTACATACTGCAGGGCTTGTCTGCAGGAGTTTGGCATTGCTCCCCTGATCCACTGATCACAAATGCATTGCTTTCTAGGTTCCTTTTTGAAAAATAATACATGCACATTTTTTTTTCATATGAATCCAAACTAAAAACAAAAAAATATATATGAGTGTAACTAACCAAAAGTGTCACAACACACATACGTTCATCATGAGAAAAAGGCTTTCTATTAAAGTCCAAAACCAAGTGCTATGGAAAGAGAAACGTGAAGCGTCTTCCACCATTCAATCCAATCTGCATCACATCTGCCATTGTGTGAACTTTCACCAAACACCTAGTGACTTGCACACTCATGAGAAATATATTATACATTTTCTTAAGGTAATCCTTACTGAGGAGTACAATGCTCCCACCTCTTATCAACTGGTCTGCTGACCAAATTTATAGTAAACTTTTAATGCCTGAATCAATTTTTCTATCTTCCTGTGGATTCTTTACCTGTATTTTATCTAGATATTTAACTACCATCTCTTAAAAGACTGATATATAAGGTTCCCAATACTCCTGGAGAATTAAATAAACAGGCATTCCTCAACTATGTGTTTATAAATGGAAGACAAACCACTATTCCTAGTTATAGGATTTCCATAAAATGTTTTTTCAAAGCTAGCTGCCAGGTAAACTTGTGCACATCTATAAATGTTTGAAATGTGTTCAACTTAGCTTTAGGTGCATATTTTAATATCTTATTTAAAGTCTCTATTTCTTCCTTCTGAAGAATAGTCTTACTAAGGATAAAGATCCCCATTCCTTTTACACTTTTCTCCTCCCTTTTGCATTGATGCTTCTTTTCCTTGTTAGACCCCTCACAAAAAAACAGTTGTTCTGAACCTGTTGATACCCCCTAGAAGTGTTTTGAAGGTTAACATCATTAGAGGTATCCCGCTCTCTTCTATATCTAACAAAAGTACCACCAGAAGGATTAGGATTACTCAATCTACAGTAGGTCCACCCGAGAACCTCCCATATCAGGCCTCTGTTAATTTTCATCATTCTGACACGAATGAGCTCCTTCCTGAGCCTGATGGTATTCCTGGAATCCATGTGGCTGTTTCTCAATATACCTGTCTCCTATCTGGTCATCCCTAAGGAGATTCAGGGGTTCAAACCTATTGCATGTTGAGATTTAATAGAAATTTCTTCTTCTTGGGAGAACATTTCTTTCATTGTTCTCTCTGAATAATACACTTTTCAAAGGGGGCTTTTAAAACTTCTGTCTACTAGGTGTAGGTTTCAAACCTGGGTTAACTGAGCCTGATGCAACATTCTGAGGGGTCTCGTCTACATTTATCTCTAAGTTTTCCACTTCTTCTTCTTCTTCCTGCCACTTGAAGACTTTACCCTCCCTGAAATCACTCAAATCTTTCATAGATTTGTAATTGTTTCTTATATCTGGTTTCTGTTTCTGTATTCTTTATAATTTTCTGTAATTTATTAGACTCAATTCTACATTCATCCTTATATTTAAAAGGAAGTGTCTTCTCTTTAATCTTTTTTTTTTTGATCCTTGTATCTAAAAGCATTAACTTTTTCTTTTTCCTCAAAATTAAAAATGTTAAAAAAAAGTCAAGCCCTGCATTATTAAAAAACTGAAACCATTCTGCATCCTCATTTCTATCATCTTTTTCTGAACATATCCCATCATAACTCAAAGACACCGAACAAGTGATTGATGATTTAAAATATACAGTACAGAAGATTAAGCATTTTTGGTAACAACTGAATGTTGCATCTTTATATAGGAATATCTCTCATAAAGATGGCTTTAATGCTGTCTGGTTTTATTTGGATTCAATAGATCATATCCCACCCCCAGAAAAATTGTTTATCTTAGCACTTTTGCAGTTCACCATGTCCCACAACTATTTTTGGTTTAATAACAAATTTTCTACAAACTACAGGTGTAGTGATGGGAACAAAATTTGCACCCTGATTGTCCAATTTATTCATAGATAGGTGGGCAGCAGATGTAATTTATGGGTTAAATTGGCTACATTTGGCCTTTTACCATTGGTACATAGATGATATTGTACTTATATGGAATGGTGATTTGGGCTCAAACAGCAACATTAAACTGTCCTTTACATACAGTGGAAAAGTCATACTTTAAAAATAATGATAGGCATAGTTATATTTATCAAAATAGGTGCCATCATTTGACAAGCTGAAAAATTTACCCAATTGTAATGATTTAAAGGATTACTATTCACAAGTACAAATTTTGAAAAATAGATTTTTGGAGACGGTTTATCAGGAAGATGAACTGAATAAGGTCATTCATCAAGTAAGTGGTATGGACAGAAAAATCTTTTTGGAGGATAAAAAGAAGGGTTCTAAGTCAGAAGTTTAATGTCTATTTATCACAAACTTCTCCATCCAACATTATCAAGTTAGATAAATCATTTGATGACAATGGGGCATCCTAACGTACCAGGATAACCAAATTAAAATGTTTTCATTCCACAATGGCACGTAGAGATTATGACTAGAGTTGAGCGGACACCTGGATGTTCGTGTTTTCGTGAACTTGACCCGAACTTGACCCCGAATCCCATTGAAGTCAATGGTAACCTGAACTTTTGGGCACTAAAATGGCTCTAAAAAAGTCCTGGAAAGGGCTAGAGGGCTGAAAAAGGAAGCAAAATGGGGGTAAGAGTAGGACAAGTGCCCTGCCAACCAATGTGGATAGGGAAATAACTTAAAATCACATAAAAAAATAAAAAATGGAGGAGGTGGATGTGGAGTAGGAGGTTGAGGAGGCAGTGACTGTGGCGGGTGTAGGTGGAAGTGGCGGTGGAGGAGGTAGCCAACACTGTTTTTTGCTTGTTTGGTTTTTTTTTCTAATTGGAGTAGCCCCCAAAATATTGAGACATATTAAAAAAAAAAAAAGATCACTATCTGCAGACAAACCCAGAGATGTTCTAGCACGGGTTCACTTTTTCCATATAAAATGTACCATGGTTTATTTTTCATGTTTCTCCTGTTACAAATTCCAATAAAGACTTATGTTCTATAAAAAAAAAAGAATAAGTTCACTTAAGTATACCAATGGCTGTGTGAGGCCGGTATAAATGTCTATTCTGCACAAGGTACAGACAAGTCTTGTGGGATCCATGCCTGGTTCATTTTAATAAACGTTAGCTTGTCCACGTTGGCTGTGGACAGGCGGCTGCGCTTGTCTGTGATAACGCCCCCTGCCGTGCTAAACACACGTTCAGACAATACACTGGCTGCAGCGCAGGCCAGCACCTCCAAGGCATAAAGGGCAAGCTCAGGCCACGTGCCCAATTTGGAGACCCAGAAGTTGAATGGGGCAGACCCATCAGTCAGTACGTGTAGGCGCGTGCACACATACTGTTCCACCATGTTGATGAAATGCTGCCTCCTGCTAAGACGTTGCCTATCAGCTGGTGGGGCTGTTTGTTGTGGCGTGCTGCTGACAAAGCTTTTCCACATTTCGGCCATGCTAACCCTGCCTTCTGAGGTGCTGGCGGTGCCACAGCTGCGTTGGCGACCTCTTCCTCCTCCTCTGCCTTCGCCTTGTGCTTCCACTGAGCCCCCGGTGTCATTTGGGAATGCCCTCAGCAGCGCGTCTACCAGCATAAGAGACTGCTGCATGACTTGGGGCTCAGACTGCTTGGCTGATTTATAAGGGGCTGAGGTGAAAGACAGATGGCCATGGAGTTCAGGTGCCAACTCTAAGCTTTCAGCAAGGGACCGGGTGGGAGACAATGTGAAGGAACTGGAGGCATTGTCAGCCACCCAACTATACTATATACTATCGCCTGTACTTGTTCTTACCATTCGTTGAGCGGCATTCGGGCCTACCATATAACGTTGAAGGTTCCGTTGGCTACTTGCACCTGAGGAAGGTGTTTCACTTGTGCGTGTAGCTGGCACAAATCAAACATGTCCTCTCCTTGCAACAGGAGCTTCACCAACACCACCAACACCAGCAGCACCACGACCACGTCCCTTATTTGATGCTCTCCTCATTCTGGACGCAAATGTACTATTTAGCACAAATTTATATTATTTTTTAAAACGGCAATGTCAACGCACTTTTTAATTTTGTGCAAGAAATGCACAGCAAGGTTCAAATGTACTATGTAGCACTATTTTTTATTTTTTTTTAAATCAGCAATGTCGACGCACTTTTTAATTTTGTGCAAGAAATGCACAGCAAGGTGCAAATGTACTATGTAGCACTATTTATTATTCTTTTTTTTTTTTCAAACCAGCAATGTAGACGCACTTTTTATTTTTGTGCAAGAAATGCACCGCTGGCCACAAATGTAGTATTTCGAATATTTTTTTTTTTTTTTAAACCAGCAATGTAGACGCACTTTTTATTTTTGTGCAATAAATTCACCGCTGGCCACAAATGTAGTATTTAGAATTTTTTTTTAAAACCAGCAATGTAGACGCACTTTTTATTTTTGTGCAAGAAATGCACCGCTGGCCGCAAATGTAGTATTTCAAATTTTTTTTTTTTTAAACCAGAAATGTAGACGCACTTTTTAATTGTTTGCAAGAAATGCACCACTGACCGCAAATGTAGTATTTATAATTTTTTTTTTTTTTTAAACCAGCAATGTAGACGCACTTTTTAATTATGTGCAAGAAATGCCCCGCTGGCCGCAATGGTAATATTTTGCACAAAAAAAAAATGTTTTTTTAATATGTCTAACTGCAATGTAAAAGCAGTATTTAAATATGCCAAAATGTTGCCAACTGAACTAACAGAACACGATTAAAGTAGTGTCCCTGACACACAAGCAGTTGCAAGTGCACTGCACTTGCAAAAATGGCTGCAAACGCCCACCTAACAAACAGAAAAATTGCTTAGGTTTTATATGAGGCACTTTGCTTAGCAAACAAAATGTACTTTAGCAAACAAAAATCTCCTCTAGCATCCACCCACCAATAAATCGCTGTTTTTAACAGATTTTCTAAAGCTAATCTGTCCCTCACAGCAGCAGCAGCATCCTCTCCCTACACTAGTATGATATGATGTGACATGCAGCACTACGTGACTCCAGCTTATATAGAGGCTGGGTCACATGATGCACTGGCCAATCACAGCCATGCCATTAGTAGGCATGGCTGTGATGGCTTCTAAGGGCAAACGAGTGAAACGCTTGTTGATTGGCTGCCCTGCAGGTATTCAACAGGCGCAAAAAAATACCCGAACCCCGAACCCGGACTTTTTCTCAAATGTCCGGGTTCGGGACATGGACACCCTAAAGTCCGGTACAAACCCGGACTTTACAATTCAGTTTGCTCAACTCTAATTATGACCTAAATACATTTATCTTGTGTAACACCAGATATGGGGTATACCTACTGCAGCGTCCCTGCAGGCATCAGTATGTGGATAGGACCACTAGGAGCTTATGAGATTGCCTGAGATAACATAGTTATAACATCAAAAAAGGTTTTAAAGGTCTCAGTCTCTCAGGACATTTTAGGAAGCACCACAATACTGTCCCAGGAGTATAACATTTTTTTGGGATCTAAAAATTGCGGACTTGAGGGCCTGAAATTGGACCCCTGGGATCTCTAAAATTGAGATGTGGTGGGCCTATGAGTTGAGAACCTTTTACAACCATGTATGGGCACTGATCGACTTCTGCACAACTGCCCTGATGGTTTTTCCCTGCTTAACCAGCTCTGCAGGCTATAGCCTGCAACATTGATCAGTGTATTCTGATGATAGAAAAGTATCCCCTCTGTCAGAATACAGTAGCTCATTATCTAGGATTCCCTCAATCCACATTGAGTGTATGGTTGTGGGAATCAGGACCATTGTTTTCATTCAACCCACTGGTTAAACAAAAAATATATATATTGTCTATGGGCTGCTTAAAAGCCAGTCATTTTTCAGAATGGACTTACTCTGAAAGCAAAAACAATTCTGCAAAAAAACAAAGACCAAGCTAACTATGTTAAGTATACTTTTCACTTTTAATACTGTTTATTTCACTGTTGCTAATTGTCTGTTTTAAAATAATTTTATGTAAATATTTCCTTGCACTGATTGATTTTTTTCTCATTAAAATTGGGTATTTAAAAAATATTAAGTTGAATCTCTGAATGTTTTAAATGGCTAGCTATGGCCAGCTGATGGTTAGAATGGATAATACCACAGACACCACATTTCTTAACGTCAAAATTGCAAAAGCAGATGCTGTAAATGCTGCATATTTCTATGCATAAAACACATGGTGGTAGCTACTGTGTGTGGAAAGGGTTAAATGCAGAATTACCCTATCCCAGTGAGTCCACTCTGAGTCTGCTGGTGTTTGGATTATTGTTCCACAAGCTGGAAAATCTCCATACTGGGTGAAGTTGAGAGTAATATTGTCACAGTTGGCTTCACGCTTATGAACATTGAAACACTGCAGCAACACAGGCTGTGCATTGTGTTTTGGTGGGAATAATTCTAAATGTCAGCCCCATGCTCTAATACAAAAATGGCTGATGATCCTGTATTGCAGGTTGTGGTGGCTACATTAGAAATTTACTGCAGGTATGTCTTGTAGTGTGGTACATGGCAGCCCATTTAGATTGAATGAGCTACCTTAACCGCTTAAGGACTGCCCCATGTACATATACTATGGCAGTGCGGCCCGTAAGCACGAAATCATGTACCTGTATGTAATTTTTTTCTTTGGCTCTGGGGCGCCCACACACACTGCTGGAGCCCTGCTTCAGCTGTGATTCGACACAGCGAAAGCCAATCAGAGGGTTCGGTGGACCCGATGTCTGCCAGAAACCCGGCGATCGTTCCAAGAGAAGCAGAACGGCGGTCTGCCTATGTAAAGAAGGCAGATCGCCATTCTGCTTGTAAGGAACACAGAGATCTTGTGTTTCTGCTAAGCAGGAACACTGATCTCTGTCTTTCTACAGTTAAACCATCCCCCACACTCCCAGGGAACACATTTAACCCTTTTATTGCCCCTGATGTTAGCCCCTTCCCTGCCAGTGTCATTAGTACAGTGACAGTGCATTTTTTTAGCACTGATCGCTGTATTGGTGTCACTGGTCCCCAAAAAGTGTTAAAAGTGTCAGTTAGGTGTCCAATTTATACGCCGTAATGTCGCAGTCCAGCTAAAAATCGCTGATCACCACCATTACTAGTAAAAAAATAAATAAAAAGTGCATAAATCTTTTTTTTTTTCACACTAGATCTTTATGAAAAGTAAGTAAAAGTATTATGATAAATCTATCCCGTGGTTTGTAGATGCTATAACTTTTGCGCAAACCAATCAATATACACTTATTGGGATTTTTTTTTACCAAAAACATGTAGCAGAACACATATTGGCCTAAATTGATGAAGAAATTAGATTTTTTTTACATTTTTTTATTTGTTATGTTCTATAGCAGAAAGTTAAAAAAATATATATTTTTTTTACAAACTTGTCAGGTTTTTTTGTTTACAGAGTAAAAAATAAAAACCACAGGGGTGATCAAATACCATCAAAAGAAAGCTCTATTTATGGGGAAAAAGGACATGAATTTTATTTGGGTATATCGCCGCACGACCGCGCAATTGTCAGTTAGAGTAACACATTGTTGTATCACAAAAAATGGCCTGGTCAGGAAGGGGGGTGAACCTTCCGGAGCTGAAGTGGTTAATGCAGTGCATATTAACACAATGCACTACAATAGTGGGGTGTGAAGGGACCCTTCAACAATGCTTACTGCTTCATTTTGTTTTTATCTATCTATCTATCTATCTATCTATCTATCTATCTATCTATCTATCTATCTATCTATCTATCTATCTATCTATCTATTTATCTATCTATAAATCTATCTATACTGATGACATTAATGATCATTTGTACATGGATTTGAGATATAAAAATGTAAGTGTACAATTACTTTTTTGATTATATATAGCCAAACTTATATAATCCTCTGCTATTGAAATAGGAAATATGCTTCAAGTAATAGGAAATCTGATTCTGGTTACAAGTAAAAAGGCTAGAGGAAAAAAGGGCAATATCTAGTCATGGAAACGGACTAGTCATGGTTGGGTTTGATGAATTCCAGTGATGCCTTTTAAGAACCTGGTGAGGGACTCCCTTTGATGTCCACCTTTGTGTTCCTGGTAATAGTGTCCGCACCTGGCAGATCCAAAAGAACAGAAACGCATCTGCCATGGAGAATTGAAATAACACGTTAAGACAGACTAGGCCGTAATAAAGATCCAATATAGAATATGGAATTTACAGATCTGCGCAGAATGGAAACTCACTAATGTGGAAGTCGAAGCATTTTATGTTTTCCTCTCCTTTCACTTACTTCAAACAAAACCTCAGCTTCAACTAGGGTTTTCTTTTCATCTTCCGCACACAAGAAACCTAAAACATATGTAGACTTCAACTTCAATTGTAAATTGGTCTTCCAGGTAAATGACTGCACGTGGTGATAACTGTCCCGTCTGCCTTTGTTCTTATCGTTTTCAAAGTACAACATAAAACACTGTATATAGAGGGAAGCAGAGGTGAGGGAGGGAAGGCGGGTGAATAAAGAATTATGGTCAGGTTATTGATGTATGCACTGGATAGGAAAAGAGGTATGGCCATTCTCACCATCTCCTTTAAAATATATGTATTTGGAAACTGCTTATAACACTTAGGAATGTGTACTTATACTATATTTTAATCACATTAAGTATCATTTGTGCTTATCTAAGCAATTTGTTTTGAATAGAAATTGCTAGTATGAGCCTAAAGGAAACCTGGGCAATTCAAACTGGGCATATGATGGAAAAATATACAAGTGAAGGTTACCTTGAAAGTCCAATTGAACTTTCAGTTTAAATTAGCTAAATACATTCCAAGCACAATAAAACAAAAGATGTGCAAAGTCTTACAAATGTTTTATTTAGAAATAAGCCACACTCGCAATAGGAAAGCTTTGCAGAGGTCTGACATGCCCACTACTGGGTTAAAGTAATACTCAAGTCTCGTTTTTTTTTTGTTTTTTTTTATACTTACCTGCTCTGTGCAGTGGTTTTGCACAGAGCAGCCCAGATCCTCCTCTTCTTCTGGTGTCCCTCTTTGGTGCTCCTGGCCCCTCCCTTCTGTTGAGTGCCCCCACAGCAAGCAGCTTGCTATAGGGGCAACCGAGACGAGATACAGCTCCCTGTGTCCATTCAGACATGGAGCCACTGCCCAGACCCACCCCCTCTCTCTCCTCATGGCTCAATGACTTTGATTGATAGCATGGGAGCCAATAGCACTTTACTGCTGTCTCAGCCAATGAGGAGGGAGAGACAGAGAGAAGGGTCTCATTCTGTATCTGCTGCCAGACACTGAAAACATTGTATAAAACAGTGAGAAGGTGGAACAGATTTTCTCAGGAACTAGGTGTGGCTAGCTCAGTAGATTGTTTTAAACAGGAGCTGGATGGATATTTTTTCTATTGGTTGAGCTAGATGGACTTTTTTTTCAACCTAACTACTTTAAACTGAGGGTTCAATTGGACTTCAATTGGACTTTAATGAAAACTGCATGCCAATTGATTTATAAAAGTTATCATGGATCTGTGAGATTTGGGAAACCCAGAAGTGAAAACATTTGATTACTGCAGGCTTTCTCAACCAGGGTTCTGTGGAACCCTAAGGTTCCTCCATAGGTTGCTATGGGTTTTTTGAGCAATGGTCAATTTCTACCTCTCAGATAAATTCCCAATGGCATCATTGATCTTTTTAGCTATCTGTAAGGGGGGAATTCTTCCCAATGACCAAACATGTAGGGACCATTCTTCCCATTGACCATCACACTAATGTATCATGAATTGTAGATTTTGAATTTTTAGCAGGGGTTCCCCGAGAAGGGAAAATAATTTCAAGGGTTTCTCGGTGTTGAAAAGGTTGAGAAAGGCTGGATAACTGCAACAGAAACATGGGCACACAGAAGAGCAAATATAAGGTCATACCAGACTAACAGGAAAATACTGCATTTCCAGGTTGTGCGAAATGGCTTTAAGCCCTTGTGACAACTATTCTTCTTCTATAGAATCACTGGATAAATATAAATGAAAAAGCCAGAAAAAAGAAAATGAATGTTGCCACCACATCTAAGGATTGGTAAGCAGCAGTATATAACATTTTTGTTTTTGAAAATACCATAAATGATCAGCACCACTCTAAGCCTACAGTATCAGTCTCCCAGATTTACAATCTGTATGCAGGTCAGTGGTGGCAGGTGGTATATTTTTAGGGTGTGCGGCAAACAATGCACCCACAGCCATTTGGTCAGTCAGTTGGTCACCAGCTTCGCACTTACTCCATCTAGGTTGCGGGCAGAACTTCCTCCGGGCAGCAGGCAGCAGCTTCCCCTGCGTCTCCTCCTCCTCGGCATCACGGCGGCTTCTGCCACTCGTCTCCTCCCTCCTCCTCCTAGGCAGCAAATAGTATCGCTCCTCCTCTAAGCCAATTGGGTCTCAGGACCCACTTCCTGATTGGCCGAGAACCCACCCTTTTTTAAGCCAATTAGAACCTCAGGCTCTAATAATGTGCTTCTAAAACAAACAAAAAACACTCATTTGGAATCCATGCGTCTGGCACCCTGCATGTGGATTAAGGGCTGGGCGCATGGATCGGGGGGGTGGCGCCCCTGCGACCCATATGGATGAGCCGCCTCTGATTCAGGTGCTGGCAAAGAAAGAGCACAGCACATAAAAGCTGATCTTTGTAAGCATCCCTGTCAGTGGTAAATGGTTTGTCTCATCTCTTTAAGAAACAGAATATGGTTGGTAATACCCTGTGAGGAGCCTCCATCCCCATTGTGCATACAAATACAGAGTTTTGTCCATCGGGACTTTAGATGAAGCACCGTATCTATGACACAATTACCATGGATTATTTGATGACTGTATGTGACTATGTAATGGGTTTGTACATTTAGGCCAACTGTTTGGCATTATGACACCTTTTCCCAGATTTATTGCTGGCATACTCAAAAAACCTATACCATGTTTTTATTACTGGCTGTGTGGTGCTTCATCTAAAGTCCCAATGGACAAAACTATGTATTTTACTCTGTAACTGATACAATCTGCTGGAGAACTTGTTCTTTTGAAAAACAACAAATTGGCTGGATCACCAGATGAAAATAGAAGAAAGACTAAAAAGAAAATGAATACGGCCATCACATCTAAGAAATGGTAAGTCACAATATAATAAATGTTTGCTTTTGGGTTAAATATCATTTTAAGGTTGACAATAGGGATAGCTCGAGTGATTTGGCAAAATGACTGATTTCACCCTCTGCATAATTTTACCAAAATAGAAATTCTAGACTTTTTTTTATTGAGCTGCTTAAGCAACGTAACTGAATGGCTCATCCTACCTGCTATTCTCAAGACAGGGCCATACCAATCCAATAGAGAGTCTGAAATTAAGTGGTCTCTGCTATGCTCTCTCTTTAAAAAAAAAACCCATAATACTTCATTAATCCAGTGTCATGGGTGCACTCCCATAATAATAACCACTTCATTACCATGTTATAGCCAAAAGACAGCTACAGTGTGGGAGGACATCCATGGACGTCCTTTCAGAACAACGCCCCCTTCGCGCCCCCTGGGGAAAGCATCCAGTGTGCTCCGTGATCTCTGCGATCTCTGTGTCTTTTTGCTCCCTTGTCTTTTTTCCCTTTACCGTGATCACAGATCACGGTAAAGGGCTAATCACAGTGGCCCCATGTGATCACCTGATCACAATATGACAGACTTGCCAGTTATTGGTAGTGCTTTGCTCACTCTGTGACAGGAGAGTCGGTAACTGGCAAGTGTGACAGGGAACATGGGCACAGATAATCAGTGCAGCCCCATTAGTGTCAATCAATGTGGTCTATCAGTGCCTATCAGTGATGCCTATCAGTGCACATTAGTGCTGCCTATCAGTGCTCATCAGTGCCACCTATCAGTGCCCATCAGTGCTGCCTAGCCTATCAATGCCCATCAGTGCTGCCTTTCAGTGCCCATCAGTGCCTTCTCATTAGTGCTGCCCATCAGTGCTGCCTATTGGTGTCCATCAGTACTGCCTATCATTGACCATCAATGCCGCCTATCAGTGACCATCATTGCCGTCTATTAGTGACCATCAGTGCCGCCTATCAGTGCCCATCAGTACTGCCTATCAGTGACCATCAATGCTGCCTATCAGTGACCATCATTGCCGTCCATTAGTGACCATCAATGCTGCCTATCAGTGTCCATCAGTGCTGCATCATCAGTATCCATCAGTGCTGCCTCATCAGTGCCCATCAATGCAGCCTATCAATGCCCATCAGTGAAGGAGAAAAATCACTTATATGCAAAATGTTATAACAAAAACTAAATAAAAGTTTTTTAAAAATGTTTCAGTCTTTTTTCATTTGCTTAGCAAAAAATAAAAGCCCAGTGGTGATTAAATACCACAAAAAGAAAAAGAAAGCTCTATTTGTGTAAAAAAAAAATATATAAATGTCATATGGGTACAATGTTGCATTATTGTGCAATTGTCATTCAAAGTGTGAGGGCGCTGAAAGCTGAAAATTGGCCTGGGCAGGAAGGGGGTGAAAGTGCCCAGTATTGAAGTGGTTAAATGTTTATTTGTAAACATAAGACTGCATACCCATACTAAATATGATTATATAAAACATCCATTTAAAAATGTGTAAATTGTAAAATAAAACTGAAAGAAAAAAAGATCATATTTTGCCTTTAAGCTGGAACTTCTTTGTCGTGATAACAGAAATGGAATGGTAATTCTGGTAGAGCACAGAGATATATTTCCTCAGGAACCTGTAATACCAGAACGTCTCTGAGCTGTCAAGGAAATGAGCACTGGTGTGAGGTTGGGGATAAATGCTTAGACACACAATTATCCTTTTTTTCTTTAACACCGTGACATTCATCATAATTTTGCTGTTGTTCTAATCCCAAAATGATTCCCAGAGTCTTATTTTTATTAATTTTCAAACAATGCAGGGACATCAAAGACTTTCAAATGTAAACATCAAAGACATGTCCAAAATCAGAGATTTCAGGCTAAGACAGTTCGGGTTCATTTAATATCCTCTGCTTTCCAGGGGATTAAATTACAACATATAAAATTCTTGGAATCTGAAGTACTGTATATGAAGTATTTATTGCCTGTTATTCTAAGACCAAAATGGCTGTGACAGCAAAGTCCACAACGTTCCAATTTTAAGATCATTTGTGGGGTTATTTGGGATATTAAGAGTAGGCTTTTAATAGACCAACTTGATGTAAATTAAAAGTAAAGTGAAACTACTGAGAAACTGAACATCCCATATTGATGGACCACTACAAATAGTACAAAAATGCTGTATGATGTCATGGAGATAATAATAGCATTTATACATGTGCAACTAATAAATAAATGCCCAAACAATCTCTGATAAGGAAAGGATAGTCCATCTTTAGTGAGTTATTGTTACAGTGTCTAACTTTTAGTCATTTTGGACAGTGTTTCTACATTTTAACCTGTGTGAAATTATATATATTTATTTTTGTGTATGGGAGGAACTTAAGTCCCCTTAATTATGGCTCCACCCATTCCACCGGTGCCACTGTTTTTGACTGTCTGGAGCATGCATATACACTCACCAGCCACTTTATTAGGTGTACCTTGCTAGTACCGAGTTGCATCCCATTTGGCCTTCAGAACTGCCTTAATTCTTTGAGGCATAGAGTTAACAAGGTGTTGGAAACATTCCTCAGAGATTTTGGTCCATATTGACATGATAGCATCATGCAGTTGTTGCAGATTTGTCGGCTGCACCTCCATGATGGAAATCTCGTGTTCCACCACATCCCAAAGGTGCTCTATTGGATTGAAATCTGGTGACTGTGGAGGCCATTGGAGTACAGTGAACTCATTGTCATGTTCAAGAAACCAGTTTGAGATGATCTGAGCAGGACGTGGCCTGGAGCACAATTGGATAAGAAGCGGGTAGAGAGAGCTCCGCTTGGTATTAATCCTGCCGTAACTCTCCTGATCTCTAATCCAGGATTTTCACTAACCAATTGGTTCCTGTGAGCGTCTAGAACCTAGAGGAATATGTCTCCACTGAAAAAAGTCACAGAAACTAGCAGCCAACTTGCTAAATTCAGTTGACAGGAGAAGGATCTACAGGCTGAAGATGGCGTTGGCGCCTTTTCTGACACGGAGCAGCATGTGGCTGAAACTTCCAAAGTTCTAGAGGCCATCTCTAACTGTCAGAATACACTCACAGTCAAAATCGATGCGGTAAAGATCGATATTTTCCTATTGCGCCAGGATATGGCCCAGCTTAAAGACCAGGTGACCAAAACTGAAGCCCGCATCAGCAGAGCAGAAGACATTTTGTATCCCTTACAGCATACCACAGATACTGTACAGCGCCTACTGCAACAGCCCTGCAAGACGACATGGAAAATCATCTCTGCAGATGCAACCTCAGATTCGTTGGGCTCCTGGATAAAGCAGGAGGCACTGACTCAGCCGGCTTCCTGGAGAATCTACTGATCACTACCTATGGTAGGGAAGCGTATTCTCTGTGCATCACATTCCAGCTCGACCCCCTCTACCAGGTGCCCCACCCACATATTTATTGCAACGTTTCTTTTTAAAGATTGGGACAAAATACTCCACTTAACTATAGAAAAAGGTAATATGCCGTTTTTACAATGTTCATCTGGCTGCATTACCCGACTTCTCTAATGAAGTACAGCAGCAAAGATCTCTCTTTCAAGATGTTAAACAATGCATGCGCATCCAACATTTGAAATATTCCATGCTGTACCCGACATGTTTGTGGGTAGAAGACAACGTTCAGGTGCAATTTTTTGATTACCCAGATGCGGCCTCCACTTGGCTGGACCAATGTGCTCAACATGCCTGAGTGGCTCTTCGGCCAAAGACCACCGTGAGTAATCCCTCAGACACAATTTAGCTTACCCTCTCTCAACTCAATAGACTGCACTTGCTGAGACCTTTTCTTGTGACCAAGTATATGCCTCTTCTCCCCTTAACTCACTCTTGACTCTGTATAACATTTACAGACTATCCTGTTCTATGAAGACGTGTGCTTATTTGGCCCTTCCCTCTATAGTGAATATACTTCGAGGTGGAATCATTACACCACTGCTTTTCAATATTGCTCCAGGAACTTTAGCCATGGACACTGTTTACCCATTACTCCTCCTACTTTACAAGCGACCTCTGAAAGTACACTCTTGTGGAAAATTGCTCTCAAGATACTACCTCTCCACACATCCACACACTTGTCAGTGAGATGATCTCAGCTTTGTGACATGGCGCATTATTTTGTTGGAAGTAGTCATCAGAAGATGGGTACACTGTAGTCATAAAGGGATTGAGCTGGTAAGCAACAATACTCAGGAAGGTCATGTGGTTTAAATGATGTTCAATTGGTACTAAGGGGCCCAAAGTGTAAAACACACATAACACCACCACCACCACCAGCCTGAACCGTTAATACAAGCCAGGATAGATCTATGCTTTCATGTATGTTTATGCCAAATTCTAACCCTACCATCTGAATATCGCAGCTGAAATTAAGACTCATCAGACCAGGCAACATTTTTCCAATCTTCTATTGTCCAATTTTGGTGAGCCTGGGCAAATTGTAGCTTCAGTTTCTAGTTTTTAGCTGATAGGAGTGGCATCCGGTCTGTTCTTTTGCTGCTGTAGCCCATCTGCTTCAATGTTTGATGTGTTGTGCATTGTAACGTGTGGTTAATTGAGTTACTGTTGAATTTCTATCATCTCTAACCAGTCTGCCCATTCTCCTCTGACCTTTGACATCAACAAGGCATTTTTGTCCACAAAACTGCTGCTCTCTGGATATTTTCTCTTTTTTGGACCATTCGCTGTAAACCCTAGAGATAGTTGTGCATCAAAATCCCAGCAGATCAGCAATTTTTAATTTTTTTTTAAAAGACCAGTTAAGTTGCTGCCATGTGATTAGCTGATTAGCAATTTGTGTTACCAAGCAATTGAACATTGGTACACCGGGCATGTATAACGCCACCCTGACTCCATAAAATAAATCCTGAGTGTTCTCCTGAGGGTTGGCGGTGTGGCGCAGCCCAGGGGTATTTCTCACATATCTTTTGGAAATGGCCAAATATAGCTACCTTTTGGGCTGGTGTAGGGGCTCTGCTGAACTCCATTACCTCCATCCCTATGGTGGTCTCAATGTCTGTCTGTTTACTGAGTCTGGTGGAGACTATTCTCCCTCCAGTGGCAGAGCGAGAGTTTGCCAATTATTCTTATTATTATGCGAGGAAAGCCATTGCCTTGCATTGGAAGAAATCTTCCGCTCCTACACTTCTATATTGGAAACAACAAGTTTATAATAACCTCCCACTGTATAGAGATACTTACACAAATAGGGGGTGTCCTAGTAGGTACGACAAAGTCTGGGCCAAATGGTTGGATAAGCCATATACGGCATCCGATCCCCATATGGGCTATTGACATAATATAGGTTCTCTGTTTTTTCCCCTTTTTTTTAAAAAGTGCATGGGTTGATTGTCATCAGCTTGTCAGGATGTTGGAAAAGCAATGTGATTAGATCTTGAATTCGCATCAATATTTTTTGTCCAATGTGTATGATTTTTTGCTTTGTTTTGCTTGTATGATAAAAAGAAAAGGAAATTAATAAAAAGATTTAAAAAAAGAAACGAGGAAGTGCTGCCCTACAGCACAAAAAAAAAAAAAAAAGTTAAAAAAAGAAATATGTTGTAGGGGATGGAGGGGTCTAGAGCCAAGTGCACAAAACATCTTCTTTTGGGGTAAAGATCCACATTAAATACAGAGATCTGTAGATTAACCACTGTCTGTGGCTTAGAACAATCATACCCCTTCATAAAGTAAATGTAATCTTAGTCTCTAAAATATTATATAATATTCAACACTTTAAAGTGTGGGGAAAGATGTTATTGGGACACTAGCTAAGTATCCTTAAAGGTACCGCTAATGATATGTGCCTCACTGGTGGCTGCTGTTTTTTTCTTAAAAATGTTACCTACTCATCTCAGAGGTTCCAGTGGGGAAACCAACAGTCAAGCACAGTGATCACAGCGGGTCGCTTGCTCTGCAGCACCTCAATTTAGAAAACATCTGCTATTTTTTTCAAGGAATATAAAGAGTTCTGTGATTGAAAAGGGACGTACAACATCACCATCTCCCCTTTTCCAATCACAGAATACATTGATCTCAACTGAGCACTGCAAAATTCAATGATCCCAAAACTCCAACCTTCAAAAAGCACAAAGAAACTCCTCCTTTAACTATAGCCTTTGTAATAATTAATTATGAACTCAATAAACAGTATATAAATACATTAAACTAAGGAGGCTGCTCAATGAAAACTAGCAAGTTGCAGACAGGTGAACCTTTCCAAACAACACTTCTTCCTGCTTTTGTTGTTCTTGTTTTAAAGCAAGAAAATGTATATTTAAAGTGTTACTAAACCCAGGACCCTGCATTCACTATATCTGGTCTCCCACAGTACAAAGAACGCAAACATTTAATTATTTTAGTAAATATAAATAGCTAAATATCTTTTCTCATCAGCAGTATATAGCAGCCTTATGACTTCTATCAGTGTCTGGTTAAAGCTTGTAGGAGGAGTTTTCATTCTACTCTGACTATCCTATAAGGCTGCAGGGCCCCTGATCTTCTGTCTGAACAGTGCTGATTGGCCCTGTGCTGATCACATGCACTCTCCCAAGTAGAAAAAAAAACTCTAGCAATACACACCAAACTGAGCATGTGCAACTTGTCCCCTAGTCTCTGTTTTATAAGGAGATGGGTTGGGGACAGTGAAAGAAGGAGAGGAACAGAGAACACTGGATCAAACAGCCTTTTTACACAATGCAGAAGATTAACCCCTTAGGTTCCACAGTGAGTATAACAAGCATGCAGTACTGCATATACAGACTGATTTTACTGTTATGGGTTTAGTAACACTTTAAATTGAACCTATACATAGATCATGCAAACTGAAGTATTTCAAGTATAACTAAAGGTAAAGTCTTTGCTTTAGTTTTGGATAGACTGGAGAGGGATTAGAACATTTGCCAGGTGTTTTATTTATTTTTTTTTGTTGTCTGTGGGAATTCACTCTCTGTTTGTCCTGTTTTCTGTACTATACAAAAGTAAAAGTGAAACAAAATCCTAAATGTTGGGTTGTCACCAGAACAACAATAGAAGCAATAGTTCTGGTGACCCTGATGACAACCATGGATTCCCTCACATTGGAGGGATTTTCCCTTACTTCCTGTTTTGGCCATGGGGCAGAAAGTGAAGAAAATCTCTGCAATGGGACACAGATGGAAAAAAAAAACTGACTGGGTACTCTATCCAAATGACAAACCCTATGCCTCAGTGTGACCCAGGGTGAGTTCAGGAACACGTACCCACACTTGAACAGATGTCACATTTGGACACAGAAACACAGACAAAATGGATGTTTATGTTTACCAAAAAATGGTCTCTTTTACAATCCACTGATGTGAATGATTCTATGTATCCTGTAGAGCGCCATTTTTTCTGAAAATGAAGACAAAAGATATTTATAGAACACATATGGGATAATACGTCATGCCACTGAGCAAGCAAGTGACCCAAAATAATTCCAATATTTTTTTTATCTGACAGCAGGAAAAAGGCATTATTTGGTGAGGTCATTAATCCTTCCTGATGTCACTGCCCAATTGAAGTCCAGATCCAGCTTGAGCAGAGTTGAAACGGACAATAGCAGTCATCAGTTAAAAATGAAAAAGCAACTTGAGCGCTTTTCTCTGCAGATCCACTGGTCCACCATTGTACCACCATTAAATGGCATCAAGCCTCTTTCAACCCATTTCTGTGGGCCCAGGGTGTCAAGTGGCCATCTCCCACCCTGGACTCACAGGAGAGAACGGCATCACCTCATAATGTAGTTTTCAGGATCTGCCCAGCACCAGTGGAAGAAGAGAATTCCACTAGACTAGACTAGGCAAGTTCTCATCAGACTGGACTGAAGACACTTGGGAAAAAAGTTTTTTTTTTTTTTGAAAAGGGTAGGGTGTGGAGGGGTTTTGGGATAAGGGATACACAAACAAAGGTAGGGGTGGTCCAGAGTTGAACTTTAAATTAGTACTATATCTTTTTATTGCGTTCTACCTGTCCTGGAACAAAATAATAATAAGGGGTCTTATGGGATCCCTTTACTAGTCTTCTAAACACCAGGTGGTTTTTATGCTATTGCGATTTTACATATACATTTCCAAACAGTTCATAGTTATATAATAAAAAAACTGTTTTTCTTATTTTTTTCTAACTATCCAGTTAAATTTTTTTTATATATATATATATATATATATATATATATATATATAATTTTTTCTACCAGTCCAGTCTTTACATGACTTAAAACACTGATAACAAAACTTTCCTAAGCCACGCGTTTTTTTACATACTATTGAAGTGAATGAAGTAGAGCAAGCACAACTTTGACTAAACCCATATGTCTACACATTGACTAATCTTACTTTTGTCTGCAGGACGATAACGCAGCTGCATGAAGATTTCCCATGACTTTCTTTTTCAAGATTTACATTCTTCTCACCTTTGGCATTTAAGTAACAAAACTTGTTTCTTAGCATTAGAATCCTGGAACTGAGAACCATTGGCAGGATATCATACGCATAAACACACAGTTTATAAATAACTTAGAAAGTTTATATCTGAGATATACACAGAAATAGTCTGCCTTAAACACCAATCTTGGATATTGTAAATATCGCAAAATCGCGTCTCATATAACATTAAATTTAAGGCCTTCACGATTCAATGGGAAATTATAGTATTTGTTTTAAAATAGACTATTGGATTATATGACTCACAAAAGAGTAACAAATTCCTTTTTGCGTTTTAATGGCATTGTTTGTTTGGTACACTACCTATTCCCCTTGGATTTTATATGTGGGATTAGGTCATGCTGAATTACATATGCTTCGCTCTGTTTGATGGTCTGTGGTATATAATAGTGTTCTGTTTTTGACATGACATCTCCAAATCCCCATTGTGGGAGAAGTGAAAGAAAACATGAATAGCATTGCTATTAATCATTTGAAAATTATAATGGCAGTGTATAGTCCTTTGTTTTATACATATTAATAAATGTATTTGAGAATCTCTGGAGACATTTGCTATTTTATGTTCCTAAGAACACATAACATTGCAATTAATTTTATTTCACATACAGTCATCCATTTGTGTATAAACTTGTGCAAAGGTTAAGGAGTTGCAGTGGCCCAGAGGATCAATGGATTTTTTACAGCACATGACCAACCAATCAAAGACTTTCTAGTAATATATATTCACTAAAGAGCTTCCCAGGTTATTTAGTGATCACAGTTGAAGGGAAAACCCCTGAGGAGTCACCCATTATGCAGCCATGTTATTACCTATGAAGAACTGGCTTCTTGGTTCACCAAAATGTTTTTTAGCCCCCCATAAATCTTTTTGACAGTACAGGGGAAATACTAAAGGCAGCTAAGATGAAAAATGATAAAATAACTTATAGTAAATATATGGGTAAATGGACATGTTCCATTTAGAAATGTGCTAAAGACTCACTAAACCTGAAACAAAATATTTGCATTAAAGTGTTACTAAACCCGGGACCCTGCATTGACTATATCTGGTCTCCCACATTACACAGAACATGGAAATGCAATTGTTTTAGTAAATATAAACTGCTAAAAACCTTTTCTCATCAACAGTATATAGCAGTCTTGTGACTATGTCAGTGTCTGCTTAAAGAGGAACTGCAGTCTGCTGATATAATTTGTAATTAAAACATCTTTGCCATTCTGAAGCTTCCCTCCAACCACTTTGCATATTTTTTATATATACAGTGATTCTGTACTTGCCAAATATGCTTTAGAAATCTCCCTCCACTAAGGCTGGCTGCAGCCATTTTAACTGTGGGCAGCTGAAGCTGCTGCCTATTCACTTCCTGGATTTACACAGAGGCACACCTCCAGCTCTGCAGCCCTGCAGCTTTCATTGCCCCTCCCTTCCTAGCAAACTCTCACAAGAGTGAGAGAGAGCTGTGCATGATGTTATAGGCCTAGGCTAATGACCAGACAAGAAACAGGAAGTAGACTGTATAAAGTATTTACTGGAAGAAAAAAGAATGTACTATCCAAAGTTAAAACAACAAGGGCAGAAGATTTAATAGATGGAAAATTGAAAAAAATGACTGGCGGTCCGCTCTAAAGCTTGTAGGAGGAGGAGTTTTAATTTTCCCCTGATCCTCTGTCTGGACAATGCTGATTGGCCCTGTGCTAATCACATGCGCTCTCCTAAGAAAAAAAAAAACTCTAGCAATACACACCAAACTGAGCATGTGCAGCCTGACTCCTAATGCTCTGTTCTATTGGGAGATGGGTTGGAGTCAGTTAATAAGGAGGATCAGAGAGACAGGATCACACAGCCTTTATACAAATTGCAGAGGATTAACCCCATTAGGCTCCAAAGTGAGTATAACAAGAACGATTTACTGCATATACACCCTGATTTTACTGTTGTGGGTTTAGTAACACTTTAATGCATAACTCCACTTTTGTTGAGAAAAAACATTCCCCAATGGGTGATCTATGTACATTACAAGCATTAAAGCAACCTTTGTTCAGATTCCTACCTTTTGTTATTCTAATTTGTTCCTCCGTGCCCCTGTGATAAGTGGGTCTAATGGAAGTGGTTTCATAATTATCAGTCAGCTGTGGAGTAGCAGAGCACTAATGAGAAAATCTGCTGGCCTTGCATCCCTTTGGACGTGTTCCTATTGGGAGTATCTCATCAAAAATGATGTTGTTGTTGCAGGGAATGCCTGAAATCTTACTTGTATCTTAGGCAGACTTCTGGGAAAATTGGTGAGCCAATCAAACAAGCAGGAAACAATGTTTCTGGGGAGTGGTCAGTCAGTACACATTCTGTGTACAGAACAATTTCAGGTAGTCATATTGCATTGCATTTTCAGAAAATTAGAGAACTTCAGAATGAAAAGGAAAGGTAATGTTTAACAACATTCAATCACAATATGACTTGTGTGGCAATTGTATACACTATGTTATTTTGTCTTTATTTGCTATTTTATTTCCCCATGAAAGTTGAGTTGCCCTTTAACCGGTTTCCGACCGGCTTGTGTACATTTACAGCTGCAGAGTGGCAGCGTAGCACGAATCACCATTTATAAACAGCGATTCGTGCAGTTAGTGGGGGCGGGAGCGCACGCTCCCTGAGTGTGGCCGTGGGTTGGGCGGACTTGATGTCTGTCAGCAACCCGCAATCGCCTAATACAGAAGAAGAGTGGGGAACTGCTGATGTAAACATGGCGGTTCCCTGTTCTGTCAGGCGGCACGACAGTGATCTACTGATCCCTGTCATCAGGATCAGTTAGATCTGTCATGCCCTTGCCAGCCCCCACACAGTTAGAACATGCTGAGGGAACACAGTTAATTGCCCCCTGCAGGTTAACCTCTTCCCTGCCAGTGACATTTATACAGTAATCAGTGGCTATTTTTAGATCTGATTGCTGTATAAATGTCACTGGTCCCAGAAAAGTGTCAAAAGTGTCCGATCTGTCCGCCGCAATATTGCAGTCCCGCTAAAAATCGCAGATCAATTTATTTTTACTAGTAAAAATAAATAAATAAATAAAAATGCCATAAATCAATTCTCATGGTCTGTAAACACGATAACTTTTACGCAAACCAATCAAGAAACGCATACTGCGATTTTAATTACCAAAAATATGTAGAATAATACATTTTGGCCTAAACTGATGAATACATTTTTTTAAATTTTTTTTTGGATATATATTATAGCAAAAAGTAAAAATATTGTTTCTTTTTCAAAATTGTCGCTCTTTTTTGTTTATAACGCAAAAAATAAAAACCGCAGAGGTGATCAAATATGACCAAAAGAAAGCTCTATTTGTGGGGAAAAAAGGACGTCAATTTTGTTTGGGTACAACATCGCATGACCGCGCAATTGTCAGTTAAATTGATGCAGTGCCAAATAGTAAAAAGTGCTCTGGTCAGGAACGGGATAAATCCTTCTGTGGCTGAAGTGGCTAAGTATGTACTATGAAACAGATATTATTAATATTCACTTCTCTATATCTAAATATCTGTCTATATATCTTAAATTACCCACACTTGCACAGAAAACGAGAAATCTGATATTGATTTATGCTAACTGGCTGTCATAATGACAATTAGCAGTAGAGTTGAGCGAACCCGGACTGTAAAGTTCGGGTCCGTACCGAACTTTGGGGTGTCCGGGACCCGGACTTTTCAAAAAAAGTCCGGGTTCGGGTCTGGGGTTCTGGTAATTTAAAAATGTCGTTAAAATTCTTAAAAGTAAGTTTTAATGGTCTTGGGGTCTGGGCTTGGGCCTGAAAAAAACTTTTCAGGCCCAGGGCCTGTGGGGTTTCAAGCCATGCCTGGGCTTGAAATGTCAGGCCCAAGCGAGTCGAGATGACGAC
>BLSH010017412.1:1173618-1193429 GCA_018402905.1 Glandirana rugosa | reverse complement strand
GCAACACCTGGAAACTCTCCCTTTTGAACTAGGAGATGGAGATGTTTTTTGAAAAATAATGTGTCACTTACAGCAACAGCTGGCCCTATAGGAGTAGGCAATGGTTTTGGAACAAGAATCTGTCCCTCTAAGCAGAAGCCTCTACCTAGTGCAGTCAGATCACACAAAGCAGCAGTATGTGAAATCTCAAATTACTCCCACAATATGATCGTTGTCTACGATCCCACAATCTGATCGTTGTGTACGAACGTACGATCGTTTCGTTAGACAGAGTTTAATCTGCAATCTCCAACTCTAAGCAGCAGTATTTGAAATCTCAAATTCCCCCAACAATCTGATCGTTGTGTACGAACGTACGATCGTTTCATTAGACAGAGTTTAATCTGAAATCTCCAACTCTAAGCAGCGGTATTTGAAATCTCAAATTCCCCCAACAATCTGATCGCTGAGCACGATCGTAGCGATCGTTGTTTTATGCAGAGCTTGATCTGCAACTCAAAGCAGCGGTATGTAAAATCTCTAATTTGTGTATTGTGTGCATGTGACTGCAGCACTGTGACTCCAGCTTATAAAGAGGCTGGGTCACATGATGCACTGGCCAATCACAGCCATCCCATTAGTAGGCATGGCTGTGATGGCTTCTAAGGGCAAACCAGTGAAACGCTTGTTGATTGGCTGCCCTGCAGCTTCTCAACACGTGGAGTAAAATAGCAGAACCCCGGACCGAACCCGAACGATTTTTGAAATGTCCGGGTGCGGGTCCGCCACGGACACCCGAAAGTTCGTTATGGACCCGAACGTTACGGGTTCGCTCAACACTATTCCTGGGCTGAAGTGGTTAAAGTGTCACCTATGGAGATTTTTAAGTACGGGAGTATGTTGCCATTCCGCAAGTGTGCGCAATTTGCAACCGTAACATGTATGGTATCTATTTACTCGGTGTAACATCCTCTTTCACAATATACAAAAAAATTGGGCTAACTTTACTGTTGTCTTATTTTTTAACTCAAAAAAGAGATTTTTTTTTCCAAAAAAATTGCGCTTGAAAGACTGCTGTGACAAAAAGTATTGCAACGATTGCAGATTATATTCTCTAGGGTGTTTGAAAAAAAATATATAGAATGTTTGGGGTTCTAAGTAATTTGTAAACAACAAATGTAAAAAAGGGCACCGGTGGGTAAGTGGTTAAGGTGGTAGAGCAGATCCAGATTTTCAAGGCTGTTGTGTTTGCTTGGCTATCCTTACTGCAATTGCAGGTTAGCAGAGAGGGTTCCCATGTTCCAACTTTTTTTTCTTGCAATTTATTACAGTGTGCTGGTGACATTTATGTACCTTGGACTTATTAACTAAACTGCGCCACCTGTTTATTTGCCACTTCAACACCCATTTGGCTTTGTGTCTTTAGGTTGTATGGTGTACGTTGAATACCTTCAAATTTGCAAGATTATGTATAGGACACAAATATTCTCCCCCCCCAATCAAAATATTACATATTGTAATAAGACAAGTGTTTTCAAAAATATATTTTTTATATATTAAGCACTTCAGCCCCGGAAGGATTTACCCCCTTCATGACCAGGTCATTTTTTGCGATACGGCACTGCACCACTTTAACCAGTTCCACACCGCCTAACGCATATTTATGGCAGCAATGTGGACGCTGGCCGCGAATCGCCGTAAAAAGGCGGCGATCTGCAAATGGCTGCTAGGGGGCGCGACCCAACCAGCCCAACCCCCCCACAGTTAGAACACACCCAGGGAACACAGTTAACCCCTAGATCTCACCATGCAGGTTAACCCCTTCACTACCAATGACATTTATACAGTAATCAGTGGACATTTACATTTCTGATCGCTGAATAAATGTCATTGGTCCAAAAAGTGTCAAAAATGTCCGACATGTCCGCCCCAATATCGCAGTACCGCTAAAAATCGCAGATCGCCACCATTACTAGTAAAAAAGGGGGGGCGTGGCTTGGCACGCGATGAAGACGGACGCACACTAGAGGAGCTCCATGAGGGAACACAGCACCGAGCACTACATTATCTGCTGTCTGCAGAATTTCAGATTAAAAGAGGACATCATGTGGAACGCCAGACGAAACGTCCAGGTAGTATTTAACGGGGAGAACATACAGCTGTTTCAAGATTTGTCCCAGATAACACTTAAAAATCGGCGCGCTCTGCTACCACTGCTCGATGTGATCAGGGCCAAAGACTTGAGATACACATGGCGTTTCCCCTTCACTCTGGTAGTGACACAAGCAGGGAAACAAGCCACTCTGCGCACACCTGCCGACCTGGGTGTCTTCTGCAGTTCACTGGGAATAGACCACTCCCGGAGTGGTATCAGGAATTTGCCCTACCTCCCACAGACAGGAGTCCCGCAAGATCCCTCAATGCCACACATGAAAAGCGACAAAGCAAAAAGGCGAAACACAGTAAAGGGGGTCCTCGCAGGCAGGCACCCCAAACAGATGTGTATCTCCACTCAGAAACAACAATATGGAGTAAAGACTAACACCCATGTTCATCTCCTTACGTGGCGCAGTCTGTCTCTAATACACTCTGCTGCGAGATGCTTGAAACTGACATTCATAGAATTATCGGACACCAGCTTAAATTTGCCCTGTGAAAAGACAATGCCCTCGACGTCCTCAGACCCTTAATACCACCGGTAGATCAACCTAGAAGGGACACCATGCATTGACCCTGGGAGATCGGGCACACATATGAGATCCCTGGACACAGAGGAGCCCGACTCCGTGCCCGTTGATAAAACTGAATCCACTTCCAGAAGACCTCCATAGACTCCTTTTGTGGCCACCCTTGACCCTATAGGCAAAGACATAGTAACTTGGCCCCCACCATGACAAAAATTGGACACAAGGGGGTATTATACATGCTCAGGAGATATCTTTTAAGACTTAACACTAATGAAGGGTCAAAAATAGATGTTCTTGGTCATAAGAGCAGAAAGGTAATACGTAATCTTAATAAAACGGGCATGTAGTAGGCCCGCTGATTGTAATTGACTAACAAAAATTCCTTATGATTGCCAGCACGGAGTTTAAGAATGTTGTGACATATCCCTCCCCCCCTTTTTTTTTTTCCGGAATCACTAATAGCAAGCATTTTCAGGATAAAGACTGAGGCTGTGTTCCCTCTTTGCCTCTTAGTAACGTGATTTGGTTACATACTTGTTTGGTTTGGATAGTATTTCACAATTTCACACGTCTCATTTATTGAGACTCTAACAGGTTAAAGTGAGGGGACATTTAAACCAACAACTTTTGAAAGGGGCTTCAAACCGTCTGAGTGTCGCGCCTCCCGCGCTCCCACAAAGTGGACCTGAGGTGGGATATCCCCACACACCAGGGCCACTACAATCTCACTTGAGTTGAGACATCCTTAGTGGTGCTCCAAAGTGTTTAATAACCTACTCCGTTTGGTGTTTGTTACACTTCTAAACTCTGTGCTATCTCTCATTCTCCTCAACTTTCTTATTCTTTCATCTTTCCCTGCCTCCTGACCGCCATTCACTAACGTAAATGATTTCATTTGATATCTATAAAGATCTCGTCCATTCATCCTCAGAGTGTTCCACGTGAACCACGTAGGAGTCTGACTGATGGCTTACTCCTCGTTAGGCCGACAACCCCTGGTGATTTCACAGAGTGTGAAGGGTCTGAACATTCCAGAGAAGCGGACCACACTCCTGCAGGAGCTAAAAAAAGGTAGGCCACATTTCGTTTTCCTCCAAGAAACCCATTTTAAGACAAATCAGATCCCTAGAATTACTAACTCAACATTCCCGGAAGCCTACCATGCCACTAATGACGAAGCTAAGACAAAAGGAGTGACGATTTTGGTCAGTAGAGACGCACCCTTCACTCTAACAGATAAACTGATAGATCCAGGTGGCAGGTACGTTTTCCTGAAGGGGACCTATGGGAGTACACCTATAACAAATGTATATTTCCCAAACTCTGCACAAGTATCATTCTGCAGAATGATGACACAGGCCCTAATGGGTTTTGGGCAGGGATGTATAATATTAGGAGGAGATCTTAATCTTCCATTGAACCCGATAAAGGACACCTCGTCAGGGAAGTCGAGCGTCCCATTTGGAGTACTTAAAAAAGTTAAAGCATATCTTTGTACCCTGCAATTAATAGACACATGGAGATTCACACACCCGGATGGGAAAGACTACACCTTCCACTCCATACCACACAACAGATGGTCACGTATAGACTATCTATTCATCACCCAAAGGGACTTAGCGATTGTCACAGGTGCCCATGTTGGAATACAGTCAATTTCGGACCATGCTCCAATAGCACTGGAAGCCAACTTAACCGCTAACACACCTAAAACTAAACAATGGAGGTTGAACGCCTCGTTGCTGACGAACCCCCAATCCCTAGCAGACATTACACAGAAACTGAAAGACTTTTTCATCTTTAATGACACACCAGACACTAATCCCCTGATGATGTGGGAGGCCCACAAATGCACTATAAGGGGGGAATTTATCAGATTAGGCTCCAAACAAAAGAAAGCAAGAGACCGGGAAATCCACAATATTTCAAAAAAAGATAGCAGAACTAGAGGCCCTACATAAACATTCTCTGTCCGCCCAATCGGCCCTAGAACTACTGGAGTATAGGAAATCATTACAGCGCCTCTTTGAGGAGACGACCAGGAGATTCTTGTTCTTTTAAAAAAATATATATTATGAATCCGGAGATAAAGCAGGTGGTCTACTTGCAAGGGCCCTGAAAGGAACACAGGCCACTAAAAATATAGCGGGCATTAAAGGGCCAGAGGGTAAACTAGATGTAACCACTGAAAAGATAGCATCTCACTTCCATCAATACTACACTAAACTCTACAATCTCCCTCGACAACATAAGACACCAGATGTAGCAGAGAACAGAACCCAAACGATACATGACTACCTGGTTCAGAGTGGACTTCCAAAATTAGCTGACCCAGACCTGTCATGATTGGAAGACGAGATCACGTTGACGGAGCTAAAACAGGCCATAAGCGCACTGAAACCGGGGAAGAGCCCAGGTCCAGATGGGCTGACCTCAATCTACTATAAGACGTTTATTGACATTCTAGTAGATCCCTTGCTTAAAACCTTAAACTCGCTGCGGTCAGGAAATCCCATTCCTAAGGACTTTCTAACTGCTCATGTGGCAATAATTCCCAAACCGGGTAAAGACGTGACTGACTGCTCCAGCTACAGGCCCATCTCCTTGTTGAATCTGGATCTAAAGCTGTTGGCCAAGATCCTGGCTAACAGATTGAGATTGCTTCTGCCAGACCTGATAAGCCCAGAACAGGTAGGATTTATGCCTGGCCGTGAGGCTAGGGATAACGTGATTAAGGCCCTCCTCTTGATTCAAAGTGTCCATTCCCGTGGTGTCAGGGGCCTTCTCCTGTCCACGGACGTGGAGAAGGCCTTTGACAGGGTAACCTGGGACTTCATGCTAGACACATGTAGATATGTTGGTCTAGGTCCGAACATGATGATATGGATCTCGGCGTTGTATCAAAAACCTTCGGCCAGGTTGAAAATAAATGGCACCCTTTCAGAAACAGTAGACATAAGAAACGGCACCCGGCAGGGTTGCCCATTATGACCCTAGAACAGTTCATAAGGTCTGTTAACAAAGATCCCTCGATCAAGGGATTCAAGATAGCAAGCAGGGAATTTGAGGTCACCGCTTATGATCTTCTGTTCTTTTTAACAGAACCTCACACCACCATCCCCAATCTAATAAAACAACTTTTCAAAATTCGGATACCTGACTAATCTCAAGATCAACCTGACAAAGTCGGAAGACCTAAACCTAACCCTGACCCAGATGGACCTAGCCAGAGCGAAATTAAATTGCCCTTTTCTGTTTCAAGAATTGTATTAGATTTTAACAAATGAAAAAATCACATAAAAAAGGAAATAAACCCAAATCATCCAAATAAAATTATACAAACATAAGCAGTATAGAGTAACGTTGAGAGAAAAGACAGTGCCTCTTTTGGCCCTAACCTTGCCGGCCCGCACCAAGATCAGGCTAGGGGGAGAAAAAAAAAAGGAGAGGGGGGAAGGTAGGTCAGACCTGATATAGGGGTTGATGAACCGAGAATTCTCCTTGCTTCATATCTGGGCCATGGGAACCCCCCCAGTCCACCCCTGATGGGATCAAGGGAAGTAACACCGTCTCTAACATAAATGCAAGGGGACCCCTTTGGTTAGAAGAGCCCAAACGACCTAAAAACCCAACCAAAACTCTGTGAGGGCCTGGCACAATTAGAACCAAAGCGAAATTGCCCTTTTAGACGGGAGACTGAGACCCCCAAATACTCGGGTGTCAAACTGACCTCCAAGGTGGAGAATATTTTTGCACATAACTTCCCTCAAATTTTGAGTAGAATAAGGGAGGATTTCAAGTCATGGAACCCAAAATATCTTTCGTGGTTTGGTAGCAGCCCTTAAAATTACCATTCTCCCCAGGTTACTGTATCTAATGCGTGCACTTCCCATCATTATACCCCAATCATTCTTTAAGACATTGAAATCCTGTGTCACACAGTTTCTATGCAATCACAAAAGATCCACGATCAAATTCAAGTATATCACTAAACACAAAGAGGCGGGAGGCATGGAGTTACCGGACTTTAAACAGTACTACCTGGCTTCTCATCTGACCAGAGTGGTCACTGCCACAAAGACTTGAAAGATTGGGTCTACCTAGAAAACTCCGTAAGTTCCCTGCCTCTGTCCTTTTCCCCTTGGATCCCCTGGGCGTCGCAAAACAAAGTTATGTTAAAACAATCCGGTCACGGGACCGACATTGAAGATCTGTCAAACAATATCCCGCACGTATAAACTCACGAGTAACCTAAGCCCCCTGACACCCATACAAGACAACCCATCCTTTCCCCCAGGTATGGCCAACAGACACCTGCAGTCCCTAGGCGACTCTAGGAAGATAACGGCTGGAGATTGCTTCCAAAACAAAAGGTATAGAGACTTCCGTTCCTTTGGAATTGACTTAAAGATACCCACCCTCCCTCATTGGACCTACCTTCAGTTCCGAAGCTTCGTAATGGACAGTAGACACAAGAAAGACTTTTCCAGACCCTCAACCAGCTTAGAAAAAATGTGTCTGAGAGGAGATCATGTTACTAAGGTAACTTCCATTATCTACTCGTGGTTGAACCAATCTGACTCTTCCCAGGAGGACAGATTCACTCTTGGTCAGTAGCTTTGAAAATAAACATTACAGCGGGCCAATGGAAGCGAGCTTGCATCCTGGCACATAAATGTTCCATTGGCACGAGAACACAGGAAATTGCGTACAAATTATTGATGGATTGGTACCTGACCCCATCGAAACTCAAAAAATGGTACCCGCATTCCTCCGACCTATGCTGGAGATGCGGTGAAGCCGAAGGCACACTAATGTACATATGGTGGGAATGCCCACGATTGCGAGATTACTGGAATGGGGTCAGGGACCTAATCCGTCAAATCACAGACACGTCTCTCACCCTTAACCAGGCGTGTTGTTTACTACACATCAATGACATGTCTCTGAAACGCTACAAGCGCTCTCTGACCAAACACCTGCTGAACACAGCGAAATCCCTGATTCCCACCAGATGGAAGTCCACTGTTACCCCAACTATCTCTGACTGGCTGCGGAGAGTTGGTGAGACATGCCACATGGAGGAAACCCTGGCCCAGTCCGAGGATCAGGTCAAGAGGTTCCACAAGACATGGTCTCCCTGGTTTGAATTCAGGTTTTCAACACAATACGAGCAACTATTGTCTCGAAGGGGAGATATTGGGCCAGTATGAGGCTGCGTGGACGGGCGAAAAATCACCATGATAGACAATTGTCCCAGAATAGCTAACAATATATCCAAATTGATTACCAAGTTAACCTACGAGCGTCAGGGACTCCTGACAAGAGAAAACAGGGATGATCGGCGGTCGGGGGGACTTGGGGACACTCCTTGCCCTAAATCCCTATCCCTCATATTATTTTCCCAGATCTATACTTCTCTTTCTCTATACTACTATCTCATTTCAACTTTTCCTAAAAAACTTTACTTAATCCTTATTTCGAGAACAGTGCTCCTCCCCCTGAGTGTACTCTGCGAAGATTGCTCCAGGGGATGTAAGGAGACGAGATATTTTTAATCCGATAATAGCGCTTATGTCTTGATTGTTCTATTGGTAACGGTTAAGAATGTTTAAAGTGATCCTCTATAGCAGTGTTTTTCAACTCCAGTCCTCAAGGCACACCAACAGGTCATGTTTTCAGGATTTCCATGAGTTTGCAGAGGTGATTTGATCAGTTTCACTGCCTTAGTAATTACCACAGCTGTTTCATCTGAGGGAAATCCTGAAAACATGACCTGTTGGTGTGCCTTGAGGACTGGAGTTGAAAAACACTGCTCTATAGAGATTCTAAGTAGAATAACAAGCTATAAATCAAAGATAACAGATGTGACATTATGTACCGCATTGTCGTTTATATAGATATGTATCTTGAATGTACATTACTATGTAAACCTGCATTAAGCTTAAATAAACTTTGAATGGAAAAAAAAAAAAAAAATTAAAACCCCAGAAATGAATTCTCATCATCCGTAAACCAATCAATAAACGCAGATTGCGATTTTTTTTATCACAAATATGAGGAAGAATATAAATCGGCCAAAACTGGTGAAAAAAAATGTTTTTTTATATTTTTTTTTTGGATTTGAATTTTAGCAAAAAGTAAGAAATTTGGTTTTTTTTGCAAAATGGTTGCTCTTCTTTTGTTTATAGCGGCGATCAGAAATGATGCAGAGGTGATCAATTACCACCAAAAGAAAGCTCTATTTGTGAGAAAAAAAGGACGCAAATTTTGTTTGGGTACAATGTCGCACGACCGCGCAATTGTCAGTTAAAGCGACGCAGTGCCGAATCGCAAAAAGTGCTCTGCTCCTAAACTGGGAAATTCTTCCGGAGCTGAAGTGGTTAACTGACAATTGCGCGGTTGTGCGACGTTGTACCCAAACAAAATTTCCTTTTTTTCCCACAGAAAAAGTTTTCTTTTGGTGGTATTTGATCACCTCTGTGGTTTTTATTTTTTGCATTGTGAACAAAAAAAGAGCAATAATTTTGAAAAAAAAACAAAACAATATTTTTTACTTTTTGCTATAATAAATATCCCCCAAATAATGTAAAAAAAACACATTTCATCAGTTTAGGCCGATATGTATTATTTACACTACACAAAAAAATCGCAATACGTGTATATTGATTGGTTTGCGCAAAAGTTATTATGTCTACAAACTACGGCATCGATTTATGGACTTTTATTTATTTTTATTTTTTTTACTGGTAATGGCGGGGATCTGCAATTTTTAGCGGGACTCCGACATTGCAGCGGACAAATCTGACCCCAAATTACACTTTTTGGGGACCAGTGACATTATTACATTGATCAGTGCTATAAAAATGCACTAATCAATGTATAAATGACACTGGCAGGGAAGGGGTTAACACTAGGGGCCGATCAAAGGTTTAACTGTGTTCCCTGGGTGTGCTCTACCTGTAGGGGGGATGGGCTGCCTAGGACATGACAGAGATCGCTGTTTCCGATTACTGGAAACAGAAGAATACTGACATGTCCCCTGTTAGAACAGGGATCCGCCTTGTTTACACTGCGATAGTGGGCGGCCGGCGGACATAGGGTGCTCAGGCCCGCAATCTCACGTGCACGGAACGATGTACAGGTACGTCAGTTCACGCAGGAGAGCTGACCTGCTGCAGTATATATGCTTGAGCAGGTCAGCAAATGGTTAAAGTGATTGTAAAGGTAAATTTAAAAAGAAAACCCCTTCTATACATAGCTATTTTATGCAATAGAATTGCACAGAGTGGGCATGAACCTCCTCTTTTCGGGTCCGCCGCCAGCGCTCCTGGCCCCTCCCCTCTGTCCAGTGCCATTGACACAGACAGCAGGACTCAGCCCCGCCCTCCACTCCCTCGTCACTGGCTTTGATTGACAGAATTGGGAGCCAATGTTTCCCAGTGCCCCAGCAAAGCCTGCGAGACCCGGAAGTGAGAGGAGAGAAGAGATGCAGATGTGCACAGCCCTGGATCAAATGAGGGCTCGGGTAAGTAAAAGGGGGGGGGGGGGTGATGCTGACACCTAAACATTTTTACCTTAATGCAAGGAATGCATTAAGGTAAAAAATGTTTAGACTTTACAACCACTTTATTTGTGGTGTAGTGTGGTAGAACGATACAGTGAGCAATATCTGTAGTTCCTACCTAAAATATAATTAGTTCTTTCGTTTATTTTTCCCGTCTTAGGATTCAGTGACAGTTCATAGGTTATTAAACACTTGTTATTTTACTGGGAAGTTAGGCAGACAGAAAGTTTCCTTAGCCTGGCCCATTAATAATCCTTCCAATATCAAACATCAAAAAGTGAATAATTGCAAATAAACATGTGAACTTCAGAACACATAGTTTCTGCTGTCTTTAGTCTTAATCTTATTACAATTAAAATCCTTAGCCCAAATATGTTCTTATCTAACCTCCCTATGTTGTTCCTCATAAAGGTCCACTAAAGACTGAAGAAAATGAAAAGTTTAACAAAGTTACAGGACAAAAATCTTGATACTGAGGATGAACTTTTACAATGCTGCAAGAAAATAAACAGCTCTGTCCTATCACAGGGGTCTGTAATACCAAGCTATTAAATGTTATTGGATGGATGTTTTTCTTAAAAGTATGTCTGCCCTATGTTTTTTTTTTATCTACTTTCATTTTAGCTTTTAGTGTTTGTTATTAATAGCATAAAAATATTGTTTCATTGTATAAGTTATTTTTTTTAAAGGACAAAAGGGTTGATTTACTAAATACAAATAGTTTGTTCACTCTGCAAAAGAATTTTCACCCTGTAAGGGAATTTTCCATTAGTATAGAGCCAGGCCTTAAGAGTTACTCGCCACCAGTTGCCCCTCCTAACCCCTACCATGCCCCTCCCATAACCCCGCCCCTAAAACGCCATAATAAATTCTCATGAAATGACACGTAAATGTTTTATGCAGAATTAAGTTACAAAAATAAATATTAACAATAACTTTATCAGTGCCCATCAGTGCAGCCTCACCAGTGCCCATCAATGCAGCCTGACCTACACCCATCAATGCAGCCTCACCTGTGCCCATCAATGCAGTGTAATCAGTGCCCATCAATGCAGCGTAACCAGTGCCCATCAATGTAGCCTCACCTGTGCCCATCAATGCAGTGTAACCAGTGCCCATCAATGCAGCATAACCAGTGCCCATCAATGCAGCCTAACCAGTGCCCATTAATGCAGCGTAACCAGTGCCTATCAATGCAGCCTGACATGTGCCCATCAGTGCAGCGTAACCAGTGCCCATCAATGCAGCCTCACCTGTGCCCATCAATGCAGCATAACCGGTGCCCATCAATGCAGCCTAACATGTGCCCATCAGCGCAGTGTAACCAGGGCCCATCAATGCAGTGTAACCAGTGCCCATCAATGCAGCATAACCAGTGCCCATCATTGCAGCGTAACCAGTGCCTATCAGTGCAGTGTAACCAGTGCCCATCAGTACAGCCTGACATGCCCATACATGCTGACATATGCCCATGAATGCAGCCTGATAATATGCCCATGAATGCATCTTGATATGTGCCCATGAATGCAACCTGATATGTGCCCATGAATGCAGCCTATGTGCCCATGAATGCAGCCTGATATGTGCCTGATATGTGCCCATGAATGTAGCCTGATGTGCCCATGAATGCAGCCTGATATGCCCATGAATGCAGCCTGATATGTGCCCATGAATGAAGGAGAGCAGAGGAAGAGGTGAGCCGGCGGATCATCAGAGAGCAGGGACTGCACGCTGTAAGAGCTTTCATCTGAATTTCCGCAGTGTCCCCGGGGCTCATGTCACACAGTCCCTTTTAGTGTTTGTTATTAATAGCACAAAAATATTGTTTCATTGTATAAGTTATTTTTTTTAAAGGACAAAAGGTTGATTTACTAAATACAAATAGTTTGTTCACTCTGCAAAAGAATTTTCACCCTGTAAGGGAATTTTCCATTAGTATAGAGCCAGGCCTTAAGAGTTACTCGCCACCAGTTGCCCCTCCTAACCCCTACCATGCCCCTCCCATAATCCCGCCCCTAAAACGCCATAATAAATTCTCATGAAATGACACGTAAATGTTTTATGCAGAATTAAGTTACAAAAATAAATATTAACAACAACTTTATCAGTGCCCATCAGTGCAGCCTCACCAGTGCCCATCAATGCAGCCTGACCTACACCCATCAATGCAGCCTCCCCTGTGCCCATCAATGCAGTGTAATCAGTGCCCATCAATGCAGCGTAACCAGTGCCCATCAATGTAGCCTCACCTGTGCCCATCAATGCAGTGTAACCAGTGCCCATCAATGCAGCATATCCAGTGCCCATCAATGCAGCCTAACCAGTGCCCATTAATGCAGCATAACCAGTGCCTATCAATGCAGCCTGACTTGTGCCCATCAGTGCAGCGTAACCAGTGTCCATCAATGCAGCCTCACCTGTGCCCATCAATGCAGCATAACCAGTGTCCATCAATGCAGCCTAACATGTGCCCATCAGTGCAGCATAACCAGGGCCCATCAATGCAGCATAACCAGTGCCCATCATTGCAGCATAACCAGTGCCCATCAGTGCAGTGTAACCAGTGCCCATCAGTGCAGCCTGACATGCCCATGCATGCTGACATATGCCCATGAATGCAGCCTGATAATATGCCCATGAATGCAGCTTGATATGTGCCCATGAATGCAACCTGATATGTGCCCATGAATGCAGCCTGATATGTGCCCATGAATGCAGCCTGATATGTGCCCATGAATGTAGCCTGATGTGCCCATGAATGCAGCCTGATATGCCCATGAATGCAGCCTGATATGTGCCCATGAATGCAGCCTCACCTGAGGAGAGCAGAGGAAGAGGTGAGCCGGCGGATCATCAGAGAGCAGGGACTGCACGCTGTAAGAGCTTTCATCTGAATTTCCGCGGTGTCCCCGGGGCTCATGTCACACAGTCCCACCTCCTGACCTGGCGATAACGTCACACTTCCCGCCATTAGACAGGTGTACTGTCTATTAAAGCCCAGGAGGCGGAACTGTGTAACGGTGAGCCCTGGGGGGACACTGCGAGAATTCTAATGAAAGCTGATACAGCGGGCAATCCCCGCTCTGATGATCCGCCAGTTGGCTCACTTCTTCCTCCCTTCTCTCCTCCCTTGGCAGGGAGAACGGTTTCCATTCATCCCCGCCTGTCGGCAGAGATGAATGGGAGGCAGCCCAAAAGGCGAGTGTAAAATTTGAGGGCTGGTATATGGAATGATTTGAAGCTCTGTTGATGTCTGTCATCCAATCATGTGCATACAAAAATACATTTTTTCATTTTCCTTGTACGCGATTGGTTATTCTTTGCAAATTTACTACATTCACTGAGTTAAGGAAAATTCCTTTGCAAAGAGAAAATTCCCTATGCAAAATCAGTAACCTTTTTGCCTTTAGTAAATCAATCTCAAAGTGTTTAAAGCATATAATAAAAAAGATGCAAATCACCTTTTAAAACATTAACAGTCCCCAAGTAAAATGATTCCATATATAGAGCCCTCAATATCGTGTAAATTGAATGTGTATGAAAATTCCCTTTAGGGCAAATGGAAGTCTTCAGCAGAGATCAGTGCAAGAGAGATAGGAACCCCATTCAAGTGCAAATTTACCATTAGGTACAAAACACGCGTACGAGAACTGTATGACTTCCAAATAATCAAATAGTTTTCAAAAAATAGTACTCAATCAATAGTAATTAAAAAAATTAGTCAAATTGTGCCTGTACAATGAGACACACTGCTCAGCAAGTAGATGTCCTCTTCCACATTGACTTCCATCATTCCAGAAATACACACTCCACAGCATCAAATGAAAGAAAGTCCAAGAAACCACATGGTGTAAATCAGTAAAATGCAGGCAATTTATTAAAATCAAGGCTATACTCACAAAAATGAAAAGCGTAAATGTATATATTGATATACAATCAGTTTGGGGTTAAAGCAGGCCACTTTTAGGTTTCAGAATGTGCGATTACGTCACTGACGTCATTCGGGGCATAGAAAATCTGTACTGACAAAGATATAGAGTATGCCTTTAACCTGATGTGATTTTTACGTTGGTACTTTGACATGGAATACCGTTGTTATGGCGGCAGATAGCTGCCATAACCCCAGTATCCTCTGAAACAGTGGGTGGCTGGCTTTCAGATAAAAGTGGTCTCTGTGGCGGATTCGCTGTGAGATCACTTTTACCGGTGGGGGGAGAGGTGCCCCCCCACCGCACTCCGGTCGTCTCCACCGCTTATGGGAGCTGTCTGTAGTGACAGAGATGATCGGGCCCTCTCCCCTCTGAGACAGGATGCAGAGTGATGGAAAGATGTCCCCCACTCGGCTCCATAACAGTAGATGGCGGAAGCGACGTCAGTCGTCACTTCCGCCCAATGCTCATAAAGGGGAATTTTTTTTTTTAAGTGATATTTATTTATTTTTTAATTGCATTTAAAAAAATAAACAAATAAAGAAAAAATAATATAGTGTATACAGCTGTGACACAAGTCATATTGTAGTTGAATGTTATTAAAAATAACCTTTCCTTTTCAATCTGCAGCTCTGTAATTTTCTTAAAATGCAATTCAATATGGCTACCTGGAGGTGTTCTGTACACAGAATGTGTACAGAATGTCGCCCCCCCCCCCCCCACAGAAACATCATTCACTGCTTGTGTGATTGGTTCACTGATTTTCCTAGAAGTCTGCCCTAAGATACAGGGGATTCAGGCCCAGCAGCTAACCTCATTAGAGCCCCGCAGGTGCACAGCTGATTGATAATTATGAAACCACTTCCATTAGGCCTACTCATCACATGGGCACAGAGAAACACACAGGGGTTTCTTCAGAATAACAATAGTTAAGAATCTGCAACAAAGTTTGTTAAAATGCTTGTAATGTACATAGATCATGCAGAGAAGAATGTTTTTTCTCAACAAAAGTGGATTTATGCTTTAACCATGGTGACTATGCATATAACTCACCCTGGGTAGAGGTCTCTACGGCAGCACAGACGACTCATTTGCTTGAGTGGCCCTGTGATTTGGTAATTCGCTTACTTACATTTTCTGTCCTAATTTCAGCTTGGATGCAGGAAATGTAATTTCTAGGAGCACAGACTTTGCAAGCCATATTTTAACTGTTTGCTTCTTTTGCTTCTTTACTGTCTCCTGATACATATGGTGGTCAGTGTTGGATAAATTGGCAAAATAAATGGAGAGTGTTGCATCCATCAAGCACATATTCACACACAGGCTATGCGATGTGTGCAACAGCGAATGTGCTATCAGTTAAGATTTTAATCTGACAAAGATTGATCACATGGAAGGTATGTTTACACATGCTAATCACTGCATTTAAGGGTGCTTCTGCTTGGCTGTGTGTTGGCCACAAGAGGTTGGCCACAAGAGGTACAAGTAAGTCACCAACTCACTTCTTCTTGATATAACAACAACCCACCTGCTATTAGCCCTCCACAATATTGTGCCAAAGCCAACACACAGCCAATCAGAAGCCCTTTACAGAAGATGGCAGTAATCGGTCATATCACATAAACATATTGGGATTGATTTACTAAAACTGGAGAGTGCAAAACCTGGTGGAGCTGTACATGGTAGCCAATCAGATTGTAACTTCAGCTTGTTCAATTAAGCTTTGACAAAAAAAATCTGGAAGGTTTCTATGCACAGCTGCACCAGATTTTGCACTCTCCAGTTTTAGTAAATCAACCCCGCTATCGGAAGTCACTTGACATTACTTTGTCAATCACAAGTAGTGGACAAACCACAGCAGTCATAAGTGAAAGTAGCGCACAATACATCACCCTGAGTAGGGCCATCTTTAATATTGATTGGACCCTGGACAAACATTTTCTTGGGCCCCCCATACAATTTCACTCTCTACCTGCTCTGAGACATACAATAAATAGTAGCTACACTCAAAATCAGTTTACTAAATCAGATCAGACAGCGATTGTGATTGGTTGACAGAGGTTACAGCATATCATTACCGCTTACTGACTGGTTGCTAGAGGTTACAGAGCATGATTTCTGCTTGTTGATTGGTTGCCAGAGATCACTGTACATCAATACTGCTCACTGATTGGTTGCTAGAGGGTACTGCACATCATTACTGTTTACTGATTGGTTGCTAGAGGGTACTGCACATCATTACTGTTTACTGGTTGGTTGCTAGAGGTTACGACACATCATCTCTTCTCTGCCTGCACACCATGTACTGGAGAGGTGAGGGAATTTATCAATAGACAGAAAGCTTCTAGGAATCCTATAACTTCTGGGATCAGTGACAGTGCTGGGGGAGGGGAGGGTGTGATCAATGGAAATGCAGATTTTTTAACCGACTACCAATATAAAGAGGAGTTTCAACACTGGCCACCAATGTAATAGGGGTTTACACTGGCCACCAATGTAATAGGGGTTTACTCTGACTGCCAATGTAATAGGGGTTTACACTGACCACCAATGTAATAGAAGCATTCACAGTAATCTCCAATGTAAGGAGGGATTTACACTGACCACTAATGTAAGGGGCACATTCACACTGGCCACTAGTATGAATCAAAGGATTCTACATCAAGCCCCAATGTAATGAGAAGATTTACACTGACCACCAATGTAACTGAGACATTTAGCCTGTGTTCACATTTGCAGTGCCATTAATTGTTAATGGCACCCTCACACACCTGCTGACATGTGTTGTGGCACCGTGTGATTGTGAAAAAGGGTTAGGGAATTTCTTCCGCATATCTAGCACATAGAGCAACCTATTGAAATGAATGGGCCACCCTACATGTGAACTACATCTTTATCGGCCCTGTCAGTACACCTTTGCACCCTAAATCCCTGCTAACCTCTGCAGCCAAAACCTTCCCCATCCTCTCCACTCCAAACCCCCCCCCCATTTAACTCTACCTGCCTTCTCTGCTCATCTTTGCATCCACCTTCCTTACTTCTATACATGCCCTGCGTGCTCATCTGTGCACCCCAAACTATAATTCTTTCTCTGCCTACCTCTGCACACCCCACACTACCCTCCCCCCACCAATGTGCTTACCTTTGCAAAACAGACTGATGTTAGGCTTAACAACCACAGTTGCAGGCAGGACTTTACCCCTTTACCTTCACAGTGGGCAGCATTCAGTATAGGTGATGGTGGATATGACCTCAGGGGGGCATGATAAACATATGAATGTCGCCTTTATTTACATATGAATGCAGCTGCCCACCACTATTTACATAAGAATGCTGCCACTATTTACATATGAATGCTGGTTATTTACATGTAAACACAACGATAGAGCAGAGATGGGCAGCACTAGTAACAACAATTTACACTGAGATATCTGAACACAGCACAGGACTAAAACTTCAAGGGACAAGGGAAATTAAACTGGGATAGTTGGCAAGTATAAGGCAGCTGTTCTGGGCCCCACAACAGTGACAGGGCCCAGGGCAGATGCCCCAAGGCTGACCCTGATCCCTTTGCACAGTCTCTCTCCTTCCCAGGGTCATTAGAACTCATTCAGAGGGCTCTGACTTGCCATAAGCTCTGTGCATTCAGCTCACAACTCCCTGCATGTCATTCCAAAGACAGGATCACCGCAGCTGCATCTTAAAGAGGAACTCCATTATTGTTGAGAAAAAAAATATTCCCCTCTGGGTGATCTATTGACAATTCAAGGATTTTAACAAACTTTGTTGCAGATTCCTACCTTTTGTTATTCTGGCGAAATAGCTGTTTGTTTGTCTGTGTTCATGTGCAAAGTGAATCTGTATGGGAGTGTTCTTTTAATTATCAAATCAGCTGATGAGGAAAATTGCATCCCTTTAGACATGATTTCCCTTTGTGAGTATCTTACCAAAAATGTCATTTTTGAGGGGGTGCTCAAAATCAAATTTGTACGTTAGTGCAGACTCCTGGGAAGATCAGCAAGCCAATCACACAAGGAGAAAATGACATACCTGGGGGGTGTCCTGTACACCATCTGTGTACAGAACACCTCCAGGTAGCTGTAATGCACTGCATTTTACAGAGAATTACAGAACAGCAGGTTGCAAAGGAATAGTAATTTTTAATAACATTCAATTATAATGTGACCTGCATAGCAATTGCATACGCTATATTATTATTCTTTTAATTTGCTAATATTTTTCCCACAAAAGTGGAGTTAACCTTTATGGGTCCATGCACACTAGGCAGCAGGAAAAAAATGCCAGAACTGCTGGCAGAAAAAAGCTGCATACAAGTGTTTAGGCACATTTATGCAAGAAAACACTAGAAAAAATGTACACTTAAAATGCTTGATGCACCAAAACACTGGGTCTTCTTAAAAAATACACTTATGATGTTTTTTTTTCAACCTGTAAACGTTCCTCTACAAATATGCCTGTAAACGTCCAAATGTGCATGGACACATAGGCTAACATACAGTTGCTTCTACAGGCTGAAAGAAAAAATGCCAAACACATGTATAAGCAACATTTTGTTATGCCCAGTGTGCATGAGGCCTTAGAATCTGTACATTTCTCCCGGGTCCTCCAGGGGGATAGAACTCACAGCAGAGAACACTGGCCTGGTCTGAAAGGCCTTTTGCATCCCACTTTAGCCTCCACCAACTCTAAAGCTTGTCTCACACCTACGCAGTTTGCTTTTGATCCATCTATGGAGTGCTTTTTGTGTGTTTGCACATGCGTTTTTGATGCGTTTTATGTGTTTTTTTTATGCATGTCATGTTTTGCATTTTTTATACTTTTTTTGACCAATTTGTTGTTGGGCAGATTAAAAACCGTGAAACGCAAATCACGGCAAATTTGCGGTAAAAACGTGGCAAAGACATACTACATGCTTTTCTACAGCTTCTCCATTGAAGTCTATCGAACCAAAAACACAAACTTTTGCATTTAAAAAAAGTCCCTGACCCTTTCCAAAAACGCAGAAACTGAAAAAAAGCATAGATGTGAACGTGTTCCATAGGAAACCATGTTAAATGAGCTGTAGTGTGTTTCTACAAAAAGCACTAAAAAATACATAGGTGTGAACCAGGCCTTAGAGACAGGAAGACTACAGTCTGCTCTTCTATGTGCAGCCCTAACGCACCCTGTCCTCCATCCCTATCCAGGGTTTCTGCACAGCTGACTACATCTGCATCCTGGTGGGATATCTGGCTCCCATCCCGAATGACACTGGGCTCCTCCCAACCTGGCATATACAGTAAATGCCCACTGACTCACTGATGATATCACTACCAGAGGCAGGGTTGCCGACCGCCAGTAAATTTACTGACAGTTTGTAAAAATCAGTGATTTTTACAACGGTCTATGAATATCAGGATCTGATAATTTGTCATGCTGTGCTGATTTTTTAAGTGTAAACTAAGCAGATTATTTGATATGGGTATTGTCAGTGTTTCCATGCTGTGTTTGAATATCAATTGCCTTCGTTTTTAATAGGAGTTCTGTTATTTTTTTAGGTTGGCAGTAAAAAATGTGCTCTGCCAGTAAAATTTCCATGTTTTGCCATTAAAAAATTTTTGCTTCCGTTAACTATAAGTTTGTGTCGTA
>BLSH010017412.1:1145958-1161261 GCA_018402905.1 Glandirana rugosa | reverse complement strand
ACATATCAATATTAAGTCCTTATGTTTATTTTCTGTTGTATGAACAGGAAGGTATCTCTACTATAACTCATGCTTACTGAGTTGTGCAGCATTGCCATTCTGCTTTATGGTCCATATGGCTGCCCACCTTCTGTGATGCTGCCTACCTACTGTGACAGTGCCCCCCTCATGTCCCACTTCCCCCACCTGTCACACTGCCTCCTCACTGCTCCTGTGCCTCCCTCCTGTCACACTGACCCCCTCCTGTTCCACTTACCCCCACCTGTCACACTGCCACCCTCCTGCTTCAGTGTCCCCCTCCTGTCACACTGCCCCCCTCCTGTCACACTGCCCCTCTCCTGTTCCATTGCCTCCCTCCTTTCCCACTGCCCCCCACCTGTCCCAAGGGGGGAAATGCAAGAAGTACCTGGTCTTGCCTAGGGTACAAAATAATCTCGCACCAACCACCACTATTTGTCTTCAGGCTGGGTCCAGAGGTGCAGGTGCGGGCCTGTGGATCACGGCTGAAGAAATAGGTGGAGCGGCACTGTAAAAATCTCCACTCCTGCCACTTCCATCGTATACATGGGCAGGACAAAAGGGCTGGAGTCAGGTGCGGAGCCAAGGGGGGCAGCAAAATGAGGTTTCGCCTAGGGTGTCAAAAATCCTTGCACCAGCCCTGCATCAACATTTCCTTTGTACACGCATTCACTGCTGGGTACCTGGATTAATTCACGTGTAGTTTATGTTGCTGCCCGCATATCATAACATAGAGAAGCGTAGACACCACAACACTTATTTATGTTTACCCCTAGGAAAATCAGCACAGTGTTCCAGGTGGGCTCCACAGAAAGCACAATTCTTGTTGGTTAAAAAAAAAACAGTTTAGAAAGGAATGAACAAGGTAAACTCACAATAGGTATATATCTAAATCTGGTGTTCAGATCTACTTTATAATCATGAGTAGAACAATGTAAATTTTCTAACTGTGTACAGGTTCTGTTTTTGCCATACTTGACCTTGGCTACTGAAAAACAAAATGGCTGCCAGGAAACACATACCTCCCAACTTTTTGAGATGGGAATGAGGGACACCTATTAGCAAAAGTATGTAGGCATAGGACGCACCCCTGCTACCACCCCTTAAAGGAGAATTATACAAAAATACAGATTAGTGCTGTTTTACCACTACTATTTATTTATACTGGTTTTGAAATTTACAAATGTAGCAATTTAGAATTTGGATGAAAGGTTTAGCACTGGAAAGCACTTTTTGAAAGATAAAAAGTGCATTATATACACAACTCTATAGATCAGACCAAAATGAGAGACAAATGAGGAGGAAAGAGGGACATTATTCCAAATAAGGGACAGTCCCTCGAAATCAGGGACAGTTGGGAGCTATGGAAACAGATCAATAACAAGATAGGAAATTTGACAATCTAAAATAATAACTACAATATAAAGATACAAAAATTTGATTTGCCCCTTTTTACCAACCCACTGGTTTAACATTTCATAAGTCATCTTGAGGCTCTTTCTTTCTGATTATCAGATTTGTTTATATTCAGGCCTCCAAAACTATTAAGATTAAAACCGTAACACCTTTAGCCCCATTGCTGATCCATGTCACTGTACTAATGACACTGGCTGGGAAGGGGTTAAACATCTAGGATGATCAAAGAGTTAACTGTGTGCCTAGCCTGTGTTTTTGTGACATGTGTGCTGCTTTTACTAGGGGAAGAGATGGATTTATTTCCTGCCTCGCAGGAACACAAAATTCATCCTTTCCCCCCTGTCAGAATGGAGGTTTGCCTTGTCTACAAAGGCAAATCTCCATTCTGTGTGTTTTACACACGATCGGGGAGTGCCAGCAGACATCCAGTGGCCGGCACCCAGAGATTGGCTTCTGCTGTAATTAATCACAGCAGAAGCAGGCTGCTAGCAGCATGCACCCCCTAGACGGAAGTGCAGAATCACGTATATATAGCAGTAAATCTGCTCTGGGGCAGATGGCAAGTGGTTAACCGTGCATTTTTAGGCATTACTAATTACTAATGCCTAAAAATTGCAAGTTCACCTTTGAAATTGAAAAATATGATTTACAAAATTGAAGTTTTAAGGCTGGATTAACAATATTGTATTGTAGTAACATGTGGTAAAGATGCCCATACATTATTAAATGTATCAGATTCCTCCAGCCATATAATACAGTACAGATGTATGAATCCCCCTGCTGGGTTATGGTATTCTGAGAGCCACTGGCAGTGCCTGTCAGAATACCCGGACAGTATATGCATCTGATTTTCCACCCAGCTCCTTAAATTTTTCAATCAAAGGCTGCTGCGCAATAGGGTGCTGACAGGGCCACCTTCTAAGAGAATTTAGAACAGTGTATGGCCAGCTTAGAACACATGCATTAGTAACCACTTCAGCCCCGGAAGGATTTCCCATGTTAGGACCAGAGCACTTTTTGCGATTCGGGACTCCGTCACTTTAACTGATGATTGCGCGGTCGTGCGACGTTGTACCCAAACTAAATTTGCGTTCTTTTTTTCCCATAAATAGAGCTTTCTTTTGGTGGCATTTGATCACCACTGCGTCATTTCTGATCACCGCTATAAACAAAGAAAGAGCGACAATTTTGCAAAAAAAAACAATATTTCTTACTTTTTGCTAAAATTGAAATCCAAAAAAAAAAATAAAAAAACATTTTTTTTCATTTGTTTTGGCTGATTTATATTCTTCCTCATATTTTTGGTAAAAAAAATTGCAATCTGCATTTATTGATTGGTTTGCGCAAAAGTTGCCGCGTTTACGGATGATTAGAATTCATTTCTCGGGTTTTTTTTTATTTTTTACTAGTAATGGCGGTGATCTGCGATTTTTAGTAGTATTGCGATATTGCGGCGGACATGTCGGACCATTTTGACACTTTTTTGGGACCATTGGCATTTATACAGCGACCAGTGCACTGATTACTGTGTAAATGCCATTGGCAGTAAAGGGGTTAACCTGCAGGGGGAGATCTAGGGGTTAATTGTGTTCCCTGGGCGTGTTCTAACTGTGGGGGGGCTGGGCTGTTATGGGCATAAGAGATCTAACTGATCCCAGTGACAGGGATCAGTAGATCTCTTATGTCCGCATTGACAGAGCGGGGAACCGCCATGTTTACATCGGCGGTTCCCCGTTCTTTCACTCTGGTAGCTCATTGTGGCTCCGGAGTGTGTCGGGCATGAGAGTGCGCCAGCGGCGGCGCGTGCGCGCCCCCTAGCCGACGCATCCACACTGCTGCAGTAAATATACTGCGTGTGGTGTGGAACCGGATAATCAGTACCACAACATAAATGAAAGTATGACTACAATGCTATTCATTTTGAATGCCAACCCCAATGCACATACACAGCACACAACCACATGCATTGTACAGTAGCACACAGTAAAGCACAGATGTGGACCATTCATGTACTGTGGTGTGCTGCATTGGAAAAGGTTAAGGTGTCAGGACCATCTGCATTACTGTGCATTCAGTACTGCCCATTCATTAACGCAATGCACAATAGCATATAAAGTTTCACATGTTGCTGCACCATGACAGTGTAACTCCTGACTGAAGGAATCTTGTACTAAGATAAAAACATAAGCTACAATAGTTGAACTCTCCTTATATGAAATTCAGGTGTCTGGCTGTCATGCTGAGACTCTGGCTTCACTCCTTTCTGGGTAACTGAATAAAAAAAAAAACATGCAGCAAGTCAGAGAGAAGACAGAACTCCTGATCTGCATACTTGTTTCAAATTATAGATAGTCATAGATAGAGCCATATCACACTGGAAAATACCTATAAAGAAGTGTGAATCTTGTCTTAGGTGATACCCTCTAGGGCAGGGGTGCCCAACCTTTTGAAAAGCATAGGCCACTTTAGCAACTTGGTAATCGGTCATGGGCCACAATGAGTGGAGTGGGCAGATGACAAGTCCGTGTCCACTCTGCATATGCAGCACTTTAGAGGTGAATGGAGGGTCTGACTGGGTTCCGCCTGCAAAACGAACATGTGGACTTGATCGGACCGATCATGTGAAAGGGCCTAAGGCTGCTTTCACACTGATGCACTGCAGTTTACCTGAACCTCAACTAACCTCAATCTTCACTTCTTCTTCAGGATTCCTGCAGGTATCACTGACTCCTGCTGTCCCCCAGGTGGGCATATGGCTGGTGGCTGCTGCTGGCTGTCCTCCAGGGCTGGTACTTTTGGTGGTTCCTGCTGGCTGGTACTGCTGGCTAGTACTGTTGGCTGGTACTGCTGGCAGGTACTGCTGATTGGTACTAATGGCCGGTACTGCGGGCTGGATACTGCTGGCGGATACTGCTGGCTGGTACTACTGGTTGATACTGCTGGTTGGTACTGCTGGCTGGTACTGCTGGCGGGTACTAGTGCCGTGTACTGGTGGCGGGTACTGTTGGTGGATATTGCTGGCTAATTCCCGACCCATCATCCACAATCAGTGTGACAAGAGGCGGCGCTGGAGGAAGCATGCCACTACAGTAGAGAGCAGAGCCAATGCTTTCTGTGTCGCTCCTGTCACAGGCAGAGTACAGTTGGTATCACTCTGCCTGTGACAGGAGCCGGCGCTATACAGGAAGCATCGGCTTTGCTTCCTCCAGTGCCGGCTCCATTCTTCACACTGATGCTCGGGGATGGTGGGTCGGGAGCCTCGTGATCTGGGCTTGCTGACCTGCCATCCTAGAGCAGGAGGCAGGGGGCCACATCAGAGGATGCCACGAGCCATCGATTGGGCACCCCTGCTCTAGGGGATGTAGAGACTTACACTTTGCTGCATAGACCCCCAGTGGCCTCCAGCTAATATAGACAGTGGGTAAGGTCGGCCATAGACGGGGCGTTTTTCTGTCCTGCAACCATGGGTAATTTTAATTAATATGCATTTGCAGTAATTCTAATTTAAATGAGAGGTCTATGATGAGCAATTTTGTTACAGCATTTCCTTTGTTTGGGTGAAGCATTGCAAACTTAGTTGTCTTCCTATGACAGAGCAAAATACTAACATCTAAAAAGAGAGTTCATTAATAATCTGAAGTTTATAGTAATATTACAGTCTCTTTGGCAGGTCTCACTATGAAGGCCAGGTGCAGTGGCCACAAGCCAGGGCCACCCCTCAAGCAGACAGTTTTACTCCAGATCCACACTAGTGCATACTTTACTGCTTCATCATCATTCTTAACTCCATTTATATTATGAGAACTCCTTATTTATAAAAATTAGGCTTACTTTATGTGTCCTAAGAAATAGAAAATGAGTGACTTCCCCAGTGTAACAAGACACTTCATAGCATTTGTAATGGATAGGGGTTTCTTGAAGTTGTTGGAAATGTTATTTTTAGATGCAAGTGGGAAAATATAGTGTCATCAAGAAAAGCTCTCACTTACTCCCCCCTGCTCCTCAGCGTCAAGCCCATCCTTCAGACCAGTATATGACTTATTGTTGCTCCAGCATCCCGAAGTGCACCTGTACCATTTAACTAAAAATGTGAAAAATGCTGCCACCTATGTGCAAATTGATAAAACAGTTTACCGCTGCCTTCAATTTTTAGGCTATTGCCAAAAACTAGTTATAAACATCATATGTTGAGACGTTGGTTGAATATTCTTTTTCCAAAGTGCAAATAAAAATTCCATTCCAATGGTTAACTAATAATAACCAATCAATATCCAGGTGCCAAACACAAAAAAACTCTATGCAATTTCCACCTTTGTGTTACCAAATTCTAGAATAACATATATATATATATATATATGAGTTCTTCTAGTGACATCAATATAAATAAAAAAATAAATCCTTGTGAATATATTTATATATACAGTAAAACCTTGGTTTGAGAGTAACTTGGTTTGAGAACGTTTTGCAAGACAAGCAACATTTTTTTATAAATTTTGTCTTGCTATACAAACGATGTCTTGATATACAAGTGGTGTCATGTCACAACTGGGTATAAAAGAGGAGAGAGACGCCTCTAAGTGTAGCAATATGGTTAATTTATAGAAGGTACAACATTTAGCAACTCACATGGTTGATGATTAAAACAGGCACATTTAAGTATGCAGGCATCTGGGGTAAAGATGTCCACATGGACCATCCTCTGCAATGCCATCAACGTCATTCCTTCCACACTGCGATCCACGAGCGCTTCAAGCCTCGCTTTCAGATTGCTCTATTCCAGGGTAGTCTTCCCAGTTACCATTGCAGACTGACAGCGGTGAGAGCCGGGGGTGCGCACTATGGTCTATGTGGACAGCTTTTTTTTTTTTTGTAATTCCTTTTATGTGGACAGCTTTATCCCAGATGCCTGCATACTTAGATGTGCCTCTTTTAATCATCGACCATGTGAGTTTCATTAAATGTAACCATATTGCTACACTTAGAGGCGCCTCTCTTTTCTTTTATACTTTGTAGCTCCTGCTGGATTTTGCTACTAATGCCCTTGTGGAAGCGGCCATTTATGGATGGACATTTTATGGTTACACAACCTATCACATTGCTATAATATTTTTATATGGACTATAAACTGAAGGACTTATGAATAAATAGTTGTGGAATGAATCATCTGAGTTTCCGTTATTTCTTATGGGGAAATTCGCTTTGATATAAGAGTACTTTGGATTTCAAGCATGTTTCTGGAACAAATTATGCTCGCAATCCAAGGTTCTACTGTATATAACTCTTCACATCCAGTTCTTTAAGTATTCACCATGTACCAAATAGTGATAAGTGTTTATTTTTTACTCTGTGCTCTTCTTAAATAATGTACACCTCCACCTAAGTTAAGGGGGGGGGGGCACTCACCAAATCACTTTAGGCTACTAGGACCCTCACAGCTTTGGGGGATTTGGTTTCTGTGCTGGATATATCCTGGGCATCCACTCACTGATCTGTATCCTTCAATATTTCCACCAGTGATATCTTGATTATATTAAAAATAGCGGTGCACTCACATTTAATTGTGCCTTGGAGCAGCACCCACTATGCAAAGCCTTGGATCATACAAGTATCGTCACCGCTTGTGTATCTGAGCCGGCGTGCGTTCCACCAGGGCCGAACATGATGCCAATGGAGGCTCGAAACTTCCACCGATGTACAGATCTCAATGCATTTCACCAGAAGGCATCATGAGGAAGAAGGTATGGATTTTGCTGTGGGATGGTATGGATCTTTTAGGGTGAGGTGGTAAGGATTGTAGGGGGGGGGGGGGGCCCACGCCATTTCTCTTTTTGAACTTTACCATGAGGTTCCCCTTAAAATCTGTACCAGACTCAAAAGGGCCTGGTATGGATTGGGGGGACCCCCACACTGTTTTTTTCTCTGGATCAAATGTGCGATTCAGATGCGTTCCCATAAAAGGCAATGAGCCTGGAATTTGCATCTGAACCGCACCGCAGTACTCAGAAAATGCACAGGACTCTTTAAATTTGCAACGATTTCACAGTGGCGCTGCACCGCATATATGTGAACCGGCTTCATAGAAAAGGCTGCCAGGTAACATATCATGCGAATTGGATGCGGTTCAAAACGCATCCAATTTGCATATATGTGAACGGAGCCAAAAGGAAAAAGGGGGGGGGAATAAAGAACAAACAAACATACATAGTCACCTATGTGGCTGTCCCCTCGCCTACTCTAACACCAAGACTGAATGATTACATGACCACTGATTGCTCAGTTCTCGGTCTTCACTGAGCAGAGATTGGTGACTGTCAGTCACTGGCTCTCTGCTCTGGCCCTCAGGCTGTGAGGGGGGGGTGAAAGTTGCTGGCTCAGGTCCTCAGTGGTGTGCTGAGAGGCCGAGCCATCTGCCAGGTAGGAATCTGGGTGCATCCCAACATTATTGTCAGGATCCCTGCAGAGCCTAAACTGGCTCTGTGATGCCAGCGAGCTTTAGCCAGCTGTTAGCTGAATCTGGGTCACAGTAGTGCAGAAATATGTGCACTCCTTTGACCCAGAAGGGAAGTATGGCTAAAAAAGCTTTAATGCATGTAAAAATGGAAATGCATTTTTTTCTGCAACACAGTACACCACTCAGATGGTTCACATTAGTACATCACAAACATGTTGTGCTGTGCTGTGGTTGTGCTGTGCTGTCTAGGTGAACATTGCGTATAACACAATGCTTTGTGTTGCAATAATATACACTTTCAACCTTGCAGTACCGTAGCGCAAATGTACTGTAAATGGGCCCTAAAGGAAATGCAACATGTGTATAATGATCAAGTTAAACAGTATGGTTTTGAGATAGAGGAGCCATGGGTCTGAAACAGTTAGTATTTTCCAGGTTTTTAGTAGGAAGGAGTGAAATTGAGAGTTTTCATTTCACAAAATTTTTGTTGAAAATTTAAAATTTGCACTATTTTGGTGAAATGCATTGGGGTCTATGGGGAAGGTGAAACAAAGGTGTTTTTTGTTTTTTAAATAGCCCCTGAGGGTTACGGAAACTTTTTTTTTTTTTTTTTTTTAACTATTCTTGACCTGTTTTTGTGGCAAAAAAATTTAACTCTCTAAGTCATTATTTTGCTTTTTTTCACTGACAGAAAATACAGCCAGTGAAAAAAAAGTAAAATAAAAAAAATTCTAAATTATCTAAATTAATCTAAATTAAGAAAAGAAAAAGTTGAACTTTTTTTTTTTTTCTGACGCAAATATTATTCTGGTTTGGAGAAAGTTTGCTTTGGTTGCTTTACTTTGGTTTCTACTTTAGAGAAATTTGGCTGATGGCAAAATGAATGTAACCAAAATCATAGCACTAATCACTTAATGATTTTGTTAAAAAAAACTATAATTCTTTCTGTGGAAGATATTTTTGGTGTTTCATTGCTTCTTCTACCCACCAGAAATGTTTGAAGAATGTTGGAGTTTTTGTTCTTTTGCATGAAAACTCTTCCACAACCATTTTCAACCATGTTATCACTGAGGAAATGGGATGCCTAGTTAGCCATCTCCTTGATGTAGGCAAACTAATTAGTGTCAGCTACTGGGCTGTAAATTAACATCTGTTCCAGTGCACTGAAAAATGACTGAGGCTGGGTTCATATATGTGCGATTTGGATGTGGTTTTCACCACATCCAATTTGCATGATATGCGGGTGTACCTGGCTCTCAATGGAGCCAGTTCCCACATGTCTGGGGCGGCCACGGTGCGCATTCCAAAAGGGTCCTGTGCGTTTTTTAGTCCAGTTCAGGTGCAAATTCAGGCAAAAATTCGGACCTGAATCATACCTGAACCAGTGAATAGGAACGCACCAGCCTCAGGCTGGAACCCGCGGTGCAAATATGTGAACCCGGGCTAAAGGTTAACTGGATGTGTTCAGCAACTCCTGATTTAAATCAGTGTACTCTCTTTAATTAGCTTGGAATTATCTTTTAAAGGGTAACCACCAGGGCAGCTGCTATCTGTCAAATTTCCGATCCAGCAATGGGGACTACCACTCTCTAAGCCCCAAATTCAGTGCTAGCTCTTGAGTGTACTGATTACAGTTTACTGGGTCTCTGAAAGACCACACTCTATATGAACATTCTGCCTTTCTCTATAGACTCATGTAATGCATCAATACAAGCATACCAGGATCTTTGGATTCTAATTGGCCAAGGCCAAAGTACACACTGGAACTGTGCTATGAAAATAATTAATTAGTGAATATTTTGTGACATAAATGGCATGACCAAGATGACAATGGGCTTCATTAAGAAAGCGGTATCTACCACTGCCAAATGCAGTAAAATACAGCTCAGCATTTTTCAAAAAAATGTTTGACATTCACAAAAAAAGCTACTAAAATACCGCATGCACTATTGTATGAAGTGATGCGGTATTTTAGTAAAGCTTGTGGTAATTTAACAACCATTAGTAAATAACTGGTTGTTAAGGAGTGGGCAGCCACTGGCTTAATAACCGATGAGTCATCAGCTGTCAACGGGGTTCCCCAGGCCTGGCCCGGCAGGCCAGGGAAGGGAGGAGAGAGCGAGTGCTTCCCCTCCTGAATCATACCAGGCCACATGCCCTCAACATGGGGGATGCTTTGGGGCATGGGGGCTCCCCCCTAAAGCACCTTGTCCACATGTTGATGGGGACAAGGACCTCTTCCCCACAAGCCTGGCCGGTGGTTGTGGGGGCCTGCAGGGTAAGCCCCCTTTGCAGATTCCTACCTTTTGTTATTCTGAAGAAATCCCTGTGCGGCTCTGTGCTCATGTGGGAAAGTAAATCTAATGGGAGCGCTTTATAATTATCAACCAGCTGTGGAACCTGAACAGCACTAATGAGGAAATCTGCTGGGTCTGCATTCCTTTAGATGTGATTTTCTATTGGGAGTATCTTATCATACCTAGCTCCACACACCTCTGGACCCCTTTACATTACACAGCTCCCCCACACCTCTGGACCCCTATGCATTACACAGCACCTACCCCCTGGAGCTCTTATTCAGACATGCAGTGCGGGAGACACAGGAGAGTGGAGTGGGGAGCAGAAGGCAGAATGAGAGAGAAACAGCAGTGCTGAATACACAGCAGGAGCTGCCGGAGATAACATTCCAAATTAACCAGCAAGTTGTCTATTCAGCGCTGCTGTTTCTCTCTCCTATTCTGCCTTCTGTCCCCTGCTCCACTCTCCTGTGTTAGTGAGCAGCAGAGGCAATCCGGTGGCCAGCCTTGGGTGTCACCCCTCTGGCGGGTGTCACCCAGGTGCGGCACCAGCCTGGCACCCCCCAATGTGTGGCACCCGGGGCAGACCGCCCCCCCCATTGGTACACCACTGTATATAACTACCTGAATATGATCTGGTATCAACCTCTTGCACTCCCTCTAATTCAGGGCTTGTAGGAAGAAGCAAGCTCTTAAGTACAGAAAGCAGAATTACAGAGAGATGAGCTCATTGCTGTGCTGTTGTGTCTTTCACTGTCCAGTCAAGTACTGGGGCAGGTCACAGGAAGTAGTGTAAATTATGCTGTCCTGAGTGGCTTGGTTAGCAATGGCAATGTGAGCCTGCACTTTCCTCAAGCTGTGCTACTCCTGAGGTGTCACCCTAGAACCTGCAGTGCCCACCATAAAACAGCAGAAAGCACAGCGGGCTACACCGAGTGCAAAAATATTGGCCATCTATTGCCATCTGTTCTCTCTTGGACCCGTTACGTTCCATGAAAGTGACATACGCATGGTGACATCCTTTACATGTCAGAATACAAAAGGAGGGTCCCGAGACATGATCTAGTGTTCTATGGGCTGCACATAAACACTTTATCAGCGGTAAATTAATCAAACATAGGGTGCATCTCAAAAGAGCCAGGCAGCTTCAACAAACAAAACTCCTTTAAACAATAGCTACCTTATAAATGACACAAAAGATCCCACACTAAGGAAAGAGAAGTTACATTGATAAATGCCAGGAACTCTGGACCTTCTTTTGGGAAAGAAAAGGCCGCTTTGACTAGATACAGACATATCATTTATGAATCGGGAAGTGGCAAACTGTTAGCAAATGCCATTCATTCAAAGAGAATTGCTACCTACAGCCTTTAAATGTTTTCCACTTCTGGGTCCTCACACCACCTCCCACAAGAAATCTCTTACAACTTGTGCACCTATCAGTCCCCATATACCATACCGAATGCACAGGCGCAAAGACCTGCACCAGATAAACTACAACTATAAAACTATATTGCTTCAGATAAACTTCACAAACTGTCACATACAGAATGAGAATATTTAGAAAATCCTATCACCGACAATGATTTTAAATGGGCCATAACTAATACTAAACCTTCAAAAGCCCCTAGGCTGGATGCCCTCCCATTTTTTGACTAGAAGACATCCCAAGACCATCTCTCTGGACACTTCCTAAAAGCATTCAATTCGGTATCTGCTGAGAACCCACCCAACCTAGATCTCCTACATGCACATATAACAGTTACATTGAAAGAAAGGAAAAATCCCACCCTATGTGTCATTTATAGACCAATATCTATATTAACCTCCCTGGCGGTATGATTATTTCAGATTTTTGGTGCTGAAAGCGGTACCATTATTTTGCATGGAAATTTGGCGTTGTGTATTGTAGGCCTGTAATTCTTAGGAATAACTCACTTAAATCTGTCCAAACAAGAGTCTAGTAGACATCCCGGGTATGATAAAGTTTGAAACATGAAATCATAAATTACAAAATAATAAATAACTAAAAATAATTAATAATGTAATAGTAATAAAATGTATTCAATAATGTAATCAAACCAAAAACACAGAAATTTGCTCAGTTGCAGAATTGTCGCTGTCGTCACTTTCAGTGTCTGATATTAAATTTCCCCAAAAATCAGTATCACTCAATTCTGCAAATGATTCTTATTTACTATCGCTGTTTTCTAGCTGATCAATAACCACTTTTGACGTAAGGGGACACTTTTTGGATACCATGGACGTTCTCAAGTTTCCAGGCAGAAAGAATGACATATATAATAGAAAAGTGCACGCAGGGCACTGGACAAAGCACTAGGGACAAAGGGGATGTGAAATGATTTCATACAGTAATGTAATCTTACAGATTACAGTTTACTGTATGTTTGCTGTGAGTTTCACTTTTTGAATTTGTCGCCGGTCTCCGCCCCCGTGCGACGCTCGCAGGGAATGGAGCCCGGCATACAGGGGCATCGGGTGGAGGACAGAGCCCGCAGACATGGCGGGGGACATTGCTGGATCCAGGGGACAAGGTGAGTAACGCTGGCTTGGATCCAGTGATGCAATCCCGAGTGTGGCTCGGGGTTACCGCTAATGTTACTGAAATTCCACCCCAAGCCACACTCGGGAATACCGCCAAGCAGGTTAAACGTAGACCTGAAGTTTTTTGCTATTCCACTTAAGCTAATGCCTCTGGAAACTGATACATACTGATCAGAAGGGCTTTATGGAAACTAGGGAAGCAATAGATATTAAAAAAAATTGTCTTCATCCATTTGGCTCAGTCAAAATCTTTAGATTTGATTCCTCTATCTGCAGACACCAAAAAGGCTTTTGAGAGTTCATGACAGAAGTCCTGAAAAAAATAGGTATGGAAGATGCTGTGTTCACCTGAATACTTTCCCTTAATTCAGCTCCAACAGCTAGGATAAAAGCTAATGGGGAACTCTTGGGTTGATTTTATGAGAAACAACCCCCATCTTTCCTACAAAAAAAGGAGAGGGACAAGCCTACTTCATGCAGGAACAGGAGAAACAAACATTATGGGGTTGATTTACTAAAACTGGAGAGTGCACAATCTGGTGCAGCTCTGCGTAGAAACCATCAGCTTCTAGATTTTTGGTCAAAGCTAAATTGAACAAGTTGATGTTAGAAGCTGATTAGCTACCATGCACAGCTGCACCAGATTTTGTACTCTCCAGTTTTAGTAAATTAACTCCTATATTTTACCCATAAAACATCAGTTAACACTAACATCCAGGAAACTGGATACAAACTCCTAACAAGACAGTAACATCTCTCCAGCCATATCCTCAAGATGATGGCACTGTGGGAAAGAAGAGGGCACCTTCTATAAATCTGAGATTTTTGTATTCCTAACAAGCTTGCCTTCTTCCAAAAATGTATAATAACTCATAAGTACCTGGTAATACCACCAGGGAATTTATCCCAGCACTTTGGCATAGGTTTGAGCCATCTAAGCTCTCATAATGGTTCACTCATGTAGCACCCTCTACCATTAGATAGGTGCTGAGTGTTAGGATTTTTGGTAGGCGAGGTAAATTTAGTTAGGCCTGACTGATTGTTTTGATCCTGGGCAGGGGAGTGGCTTAGGGAGAGGCTGGTGACTCGCAGTCAATGACACCTCTTGGTTACCTCCTCTTGGCTTCTAGAAGGTTATAGAAGAAAGGGTGGGGAAGAGAGATGGAGCAGCCTGAGGTGTTTGAGGGAGGCCTGACCAGTCTCTAATATGGATTGGCAGGGGGCTGGCCTCCTTAAATACCTGGGATCAGCCCAGCCTGGGAGGAGAGTTTGGGTGGAAGAACTAGGAGATGGAGCACTAATGGCGGAGGCCAGTAGGGAGCCCCCCAGTCTTTGGGGGTGACTTTGGGTCTGGAAGCTTGGGAGTGGAAGGACCCCTCAGTACATCCCATGGGGAGTCCTGACCAAGGAACAGGAAAGAGCAACAGAGTGGTGCTGCTGGGCAAGTCTCCAGGAGGGATCCACCAGGTGTCGGTGAGTGACACACACCCGGGAAAGCTAGAACAGGCCCACTGGAGCAGATTGGGGAGAGAGAAAGACAGTCCGAGATGGGTGCAAGAGCCAGCTGGGACTGTGGTGTCACCGAGCAGTGGAGCTGGGTCACTGCGGCTGGTAGGGCCTGAAGAAGGGACTGGCTGGGAGCAGTAGTACGCCAAGGCTAGCTAGCGTATTTGTACTTTTGCACCTGAGGGGTCTGCAAACCCTTGCCTGTAATGGGTGGTTCACTGAGGCCTGACCAGAGTCAGAGGTGGGTTTCGCCACGTGCTAGCTAGGCCTGAGAAGTGTTGTGCAGGAGAGAGAAAGGAGAAGTAACTGCAAGCAACATTGTGCAGGAGGAAGAAAGTTGTGTATATACAGGATTGTATATAGAGTGGTCCCATTCAAGAACTGTTCAAATTTCCTGGGCATCCCATAAAAACCATATACCCCATCCAAGTTAAATCCCCTAATAAAATAACAAAAACACAAAGTACCGGCCTGTTCTTCTTGACTCCGGATGTGAGGAAACAGTGTGACTGAGGGCAGAATGACAGGTGAACCACCACATCCAGCAACCCCTATGGGGGCATGGCTACACTCGTATTACTGAAATTATACATATGGAGCACCTGTCATAAATAGAGTTGAGCGAACCTCTGGAAGTTTGGGTTCTGCTGGTCCGTCCGAACTTCGGGACAAAGTCCGGGTACGGGTCCGGACGGAACCCGAACGATCGCACGGACAACAAACCCCATTGAAATCAATGGGGACCCGAACTTTTATGCACAAAAATGGCTGTAACAAAGTCCTGGAAAGCCCTACACGTATTTTCAAGCCCAGGGGTAACTAAAGTTACCCCAAACAACAGGCACGCTAGCAAGCCCAAGGCAGGCCTGGGCATGGGCCTGAAACAGGGCTTCAAGCCTGCCTGGTCGTCTTGGGTTTGAAGGTCTCCAAGCGAGTTGAGATAAATACTGTCCACGAGGTATACATATTAAAGTCATTATGCTCACATCGGTACGGGGGTATCCCCAACGACCTACACCACCAAGTGGACAGTAAGACGGGAGTCAGTGT
>BLSH010017412.1:1122624-1135296 GCA_018402905.1 Glandirana rugosa | reverse complement strand
GATTTTAATTTATTTTCCCTATCCCAATTTATTTGTAGGGCACTTGCCCTAGTTTGAAGATGATTTTAGAACAGTTATATGGCTTCTACCGTTAATTAATACTTTTCAGACACAGTTTGAAGATGATCCACATTCACCTCCATTTTTGCTTTTTTTATGTTTTTATTTTTTTAAAAATATTTACAGTTATTTCCCTGTCCCCATTTTTTTGTAGGGCACTTGCCCTACCCTTACCCCCATTTTACTTCCTTTTGCAGCCCTCTAGGGCTTTCCAGGACTTTGTTACAGCCATTTTTGTGCATAAAAGTTCGGGTCCCCATTGATTTCAATGGGGTTCGTTGTCCGTGCGATCGTTCGGGTTCCGTCCGGACCCGGACCCGGACTTTGTCCCGAAGTTCGGACGGACCAGCAGAACCCGAACTTCCAGAGGTTCGCTCAACTCTAGTTAGAACCTCTATTGGGGTTTTATTGATGTATGTTTCCCTGCTGGGTAGATTCATTATATATAATTATGTATCTATTTATCTTATGGAGAATCCAAAATGTTACAGTTGTCACCAGAACAAAGAGTGAGGGTACATTTTCCGGTGAGAATATCTGATCTGATAACAACTGTCTAAGAAGGTATTTCCCCTAAATTTATAGCAATTTGTTCTCATTCATTTGGTACTGGAAGAAAAGGGAAATGAATAAGAAAAATCTTTGTCACATTGTAATCAGCCTCAATTTGCTAGTTCATAAAAGACTGTTTTAGTCCTTTGAGTTTGATTAACTACATTAACAAAAGGTTATTTAAATACCTATATCTGTCAATCTAATAGAATTATTATCTGTTAAAATATATTTTAAATATATGTCAGCTTATCACTTATTTCCATTGTCTGATGAAATGTTTTAATATAAAGGCATGTTTCGTGTGTGTCTGTTTAAAAAACACACAAGATACACATTTTGCAAAGGGAATCGACTTGCTCAATCAGTAGGGGCATATTGGGCACTTAAGATCATCCTGATACATCACGAAAACAATATATTTGTATATGAGATCATTTCAGCACATCTCATGGATTTAGGAACTTAGCCTTTCACTGCTAATTTAAAGTCTACAACAGGGAAAGGAATTGTGTTACTCAAATCCCCCCCCTGGGGTTTGCAGTCCCTCGGAATGCATTATTCATCAGGTGTCAAAGTGACAGACTATACAAACAACGCTTTGATTGGTGCTCACCCATATTACTCAACAAAGTACTGCAGGATACATATGATGACTCCACAGGGATGCAATAAGTCATGAAAAACGTGTCCATCCATGGTCTTTATTTCATCAAATAAAGTCAGCTTGATTATATAATTTAAACAAAAATGGTTTACCATGAAAGTGTTTCACAAGCTGCTTTCAAAGCAAATCAGATGGTTTCATTGGAATCAATTTACGGAAAGTGAATGTACAAGTGTGTGGCTTCTTAAGGATATTTAAAAACTGAGCCATTCAGACACATTTGTATAGTAACACATGACCTGCAGTATACAGTTAGTGATAGACATATACATACCAAACCTACAGTGATCAGCATTGAGACATCCACTCTGCCTGGTGCCTGTCCACTTATGGTAATAGCACAATGACATCACTGACTCCGCCCTTACACACTTGACTTTTAAGAGGGGAGGCAGAGTGGTGCTGTCCATGATCTCTGCACTCTTAAAGTGGTTGTAAAGTCAGAAGATTTTTATCATCTTAATGCATTCTATACATTAAGTTAAAAAGCCTTCTCTGTGCAGCAGCCTCCCTCAAAGAAGAAAGGAGGTGGTGGCACTACCGGCATAAAGATATTTTGTTTATTAGAATATTTTTATGCCAGTAGTGCCGCCACCTCCTTTCTTCGTTGTATTCATGCTCTGGTTGCAGATCAAGGCTGGCACCCGGAAATTGCTACAGCAGGAGAGTTTCCATATTTCACCTGGAGTGGTGTGACCTTTGTGCTATATTCTGCCATCAGCTCCCCTAATACTTACCTGAGGTGAATGAAAAACAATCCGCAACTCCATACATGCTCTTAAATCAGTCCAGATTTACTGTATCTCCATAAAAGATGAGTGTGTACAGCAGATGTTAATGTGTTTCGGCCATAATGGCCTTGCTCACAAGCTTATTTACCTGAGCTCCCTCTCGCTTCAGCAATGTTATAGGAATGTCGCGGCAGGCGAAATTTTAGGATGGGGGGTTGCCAGACCCCGTCCTTCCTTTTTGACCCCCCCACTTCTCATAAGCCCCACCCCTTATAGTTTCCAAACCTTGTGTCAGGAGTATACAGCCCAGCATCACCAGATAGGGTATACAGCATCACCAGATAGGGGTATACAGAGTCACTAGATAGGGGTATACAGAGTCACCAGATAGGGGTATACAGAGTCACCAGATAGCAGTATACACATACAGAGCACCAGATAGCAGTATACAGAGTCACCATATAGCAGTATACAGAGCCCCAGATATCAGAATACAGAGCCCCAGATAGCAGTATACAGAGTCACCATATAGCAGTATACAGAGTCACCAGATAGGGGTATACAGAGTCACCATATAGCAGTATACAGAGCCACCATATAGCAGTATACAGAGTCCCAGATAGGGTATACAGTCACGAGATAGGGTATACAGAGTCCCAGATAGGGTATACAGAGTCCCAGATAGGGGTATACAGAGTCCCAGATAGGTTATACAGAGTCCCAGATAGGGGTATACAGAGTCCCAGATAGGGTATACAGAGTCCTAGATATGGGGTATACAGAGTCCCAGATAGGGTATACAGCCTAGGTTGGCAACCCGTTGATCGCGATCTACTTGTCGATCGAGGCAATCTGACAGGTAGATCGTGACCCGACATGCCTGACATCCTGACCGCACCTGCCGAATGTAGAAAGAACAGCCGAGCAGCTGTCCCGATCACATCCCACAGCATACATGTAGAGCTGCAACGAGGTGCCAAATGTACGTTCCTGCACTCGGCACTAGTGTGGAAAGGATAACGTTCTGTCAGGCGGAGTGATCTCCACCCAACAGATGATTTCTAGACCTGTCCCCTAAATGACATCTAGTCAGAGGCGGGAGAGGAAGACAGTGTGGCGCTGGCACCAGCACAAGCACCTTAAATGCAAGTAACCGTAACAAGGAAAAGTTTGTTACAGTGAGGGAGGAGGGGGGCAGTGAAGGGGTTAATAGTGGCATGTGTCCATGTTAATTACCCCTTTATTCTGCATTAGTCGTCAGTGGCAGTGTTTAATAATCCCATCAAGCTGCAGCATAAAGGGATTAATTAACACTGACAATGGTGCCACTAATGCAGCACAAAGGGGTTAATTAACTGCAATTGATAACTAATGCATCAGTGACCAGTAGCAGCACTTTAACCCCTTCAATCCGCATTAGTGGCACCAGGGTCAGTGTTAATTAGCCCCTTTATGCTGCAGCATGAGGGGATTATTAAACACTGCCACTGACGACTAATGCAGAATAAAAGGGGTAATTAACACTGACACTGGTTCCACTAATGCAGCACAAAGGAGTTAATTACTGCCACTGCCCACCAATAGGGAGAGTAGTTTAAAATAACAATACTACTGACCATTAGCGCAGAGGGAACCCCCTTCCACCATCTGTAAAAGTAACCCAGCAGCTAATTAGCCACTAGGATTGTTTTTGCCAAAAACAGCATCACTTGCCCAAAAAGGCAGCCTGCAGTTGTGGTATACAAATTTAAACCGACAAACTAAATGTACATTAGCTGGTCTTAAAGTGCTTTTTTAAAGCATAATTCCAGCTTAATCCTTACTAGCCTTAAAAATGCCCCTTACCCTCCTAAAGAAATGTTTAACCTAGGCCACTCCAATCTGGTCATGTTATCTCACCAGTGTGAGCCAGTGGTGTATGCAGGGGAGAGGTGGGAGCACCAATAACAGCTGGGACATGTGAACCTATGGGTGACATCACCGCTCCAGGTTTTACCAGCCTTTGTCAAGTGCTGTATCCTCTGCAGCTGCTGCTGGCTGACACAGGGAAGATCTCATGACCAGGCTGGTTCAAGCTGAAGATAAAGTATTACCTTTTTTTTTTTTTAACACAGTGACATTTGTTTGATTATATTTTGTTATATGTTTTCTTTATGCCATTCTTTTTATTGGGGCCTTGCTAGTTAATATCTTAAAAAAAAGTAATTAAAAAAATGTGGAAAAAAAATAACGCCGCACCCCACTTCTCCACTTCTCAATGGTTGCCTACCCCTGGTATACAGAGCCCCAGATAGGGGTATACAGAGTCCCAGATAGGGGTATACAGAGTCCCAGATAGGCTAAACAGTCACCAGATAGGGGTATACAGAGTCCCAGATAGGGTATACAGTCACAAGATAGGGGTATACAGAGTCCCAGATAGGGGTATACAGAGTCCCAGATAGGGTATACAGTCACCAGATAGGGAATACAGAGTCCCAGATAGGGTATACAGATATGGCACTGACAGACCCCCCCCCCCGAAGTCGGGACAAGTCCCGCACTTAATCCATCTAATAGGCAGGCAGGAGTGTGCAGAGCTCAGCTTGTGGAGAGTGGGCTGGCAGTGTGCAGAGCTGCACTTGCGGACAGCATGTTGGAGCCTGGAGCGGATGGTCTGCGGCTTGGGAGTCGGGACTGAAACCTGGCGAAGTGCTGCGCCTGCATGAATCATGACACAACCAGCACGTCCACCACGGTCCCATCCCTGCCCACAGCATCCAATGCTTGCTGTGGGGGCCCAGGAGCGCAGAAGAGGGACCTGAGAAGAGAAGGATCTCGGCTGCTCTGCGCAAATCCACTGCAACAGAGCAGGTAAGTATAACAAGTTTATTATTTTTAAGTTAAAAAAAAGAGACTTTACAATCACTTTAAGTCCTGTACACATGATCAGAATATCATGTAAAAAATACCGCATTTAAAGTGATCGTAATGATAATCTGATCGTTAGTACACAGCTTTCATCTAAAATTATCAGAAGAGACAAACGCAAATATTTTTTTCGTACGATATCAGATCATACAATTTTTGTTTAAGACCCCTTTCACACATGCGGACTCCATCCACCATATGGAGCAACGGATATCTGCGATGATATGTCCGCTGATATCCGCCGCTATCCGATCCGATACAGTTCGCTAAATCCAGATGTATGGAAACCCTATTTTCCATCCATCTGGCGGATTGGATCGGATGGAATCAGATGAAAATGGACAAGCGGATACGTTTTTTATCCGATCTACACACACACGCAGGGCTCTAACAGGTCAGAGCAGAGATGGACCTGTCATCCGCCAGCTCATCGGAGATCAACGGATGCGCTAGTGGGGTCCATCAAAACGGACAGCCCCGTGTGAAAGGGACCTAAGCAGTACAGTTTTTGTCTGAAAATACAATACAAATACATTACATCACTTCTGAATTTGTATTCTGTCGTACAAGAATTTTCGTACTTTAGTAACCTATTCGTTTTCAATATGAGTCTAGCATGCAAAAAAAACTGATGATCATTCATTTGATAATCTCATCATGTGTACTAGGCTTTAGGGCACACATACATGTTTATTTTTTTTATCTTAGTACACAAGATCAGTGCACAGATGCAAGTGAGTGCATTTTTATTTGTTTTAATAAAGGGAAAGTAAAATGGAAATAGCTTTGATTGGCATGCGTTTATTTTAAGAGCAGTCTGGTGGATTATCACTAAAAGGAGGTTGGAGCTACTACCTATCTAGAGTAAAAGAGGTGCCTGACAGTCTCATATGGTGGAAACACTGGAAAGTGGAATTGAAGACGAAAGGTGTCCCACAGGAGAAAAAAGCCTGGTTGTCACCCCTTAATGTGGAAGGCACACATTTGACCTATAAAAAAATATATGGGTCAAAAACAGAAGTGAGCACACTGTAAAGACAAGAGTGAAGCACGTGTAGAAAAATGTGGTTTACAGCACTGAGCACTTTCATTTCAAAGTGTGCCAAGGAAATATCCTCTACACCATTACACCACCACCACCAGCCTGAACCGTTGATATAAGCCAGGATGGATCCATGCTTTCATGTTGTTTACGCCAAATTCTGACTCTACCATCTGAATGTCACAGCTGAATTTGAGACTCATCAGACCAGGCAACCTTTTTTACAATCTTCTATTGTCCAATATTGGTGAGCCTGTGCAAATTGTATTCCAGTTCTTAGTTGACAGGAGTGGCACCTGGTGTGTTCTCCTGCTACTGTAGCCCATCTGATTTGAGGTTGCATGTGTTACACATTCAGAGATGGTATTCTGCATACCTTGGTTGTAACGAGTGGGTATTTGAGTTACTGTTGCCTTTCTATCATCTCAAACCAGTCTGTCCATTCTCCTCTGACCTCTGACATCAGCAAGGTATTTTCATCCACACAACTGCTCACTGGATATTTTCTCTTTTTCGGACCATTCTCAGTAAACTCTAGAGATGGTTGTGCGTGAAAATCCCAGTAGATCAGCAGTTTTTTAGATACTCAGACCAGCCCGTCTGGCTCCAACAACCATACCATGTCCAAAGTCACTTAACTCATCTTTCTTCCCCATTCCAATGCTCGATTTGAACTTCATTCAGCAAGTCGTCTTCATCACATCTAGATGCCTAAATGGATTAAGTTGCTGTCATGTGATTGGCTGATTAGCAATTCGTGTTACCAAGCAATTGAACAGGTGTACCTAATAAAGTGGTCGGAGAGTGTATGTTTACAACTGTGTTGCTCTTTAAGCACTTCAGCCCCGGAAGGATTTCCAGCTTTAGGACCGGAGCCCTTTTTGTGATTCGGCACTGCGTTGCTTTAACTGAAAATTGCGCGGTCGTGCGACGTTGTACCCAAACGAAATTTGCGTCCTTTTTTTCCCACAAACAGAGCTTTCCGTTGGTGGTACTTGATCACCTCTGCGTCATTTCTGATCGCCGCTATAAACAAAAGAAGAGCGACAATTTTGCAAAAAAACCCAAATTTCTTACTTTTTGCTAAAATACAAATAAAAAAAAAATATAAAAAAACATTTTTTTTCACCGTTTTTGGCCGATTTATATTCTTCCTCATATTTGCGATAAAAAAAATCGCAATCGGCGTTTATTGATTGGTTTGCGCAAAAGTGGTCGCGTTTACGGATGATGAGAATTCATTTTTGGGGTTTTTTTTTTTTGTTTTTTTTTACTAGTAATGGCGGCGATCTGCGATTTTTAGCGGTACTGCGATATTTCAGCGGACATGTCAGACTATTTTGACACTTTTTTGGGACCATTGGCATTTATACAGCGATCAGTGCTATAAAAATGCACTGATTACTGTGTAAATGTCATTGGCAATGAAGGGGTTAACCTGCAGGGGGCGCTCTAAGGGTTAACTATGTTCCCTGGGCGTGTTCTAACTGTGGGGGGACTGCACTATCTGGGGAAGGGAAGTGGTCACAGCCCTTCCCCCTTCACACAGAGCGGAGGTCCGTGTTTACATACACGGACCTCCGTTCCTCCGCTCGGGGGGGGGCCATCACGGGTAGCCGGCGGCAATCGAAGCCGCCGCACCCGCTCCCTGGCCCTCCCCGAACACAGTGAGCGTGCGGGCGCGCCTTCGGCGGCGCGCGCGCACTCACTAAGCTCGTTCCCGCAGACGCCGTCGTATGACGGCGTTTTGCGGGAACGAACCACTTTGCCGCGGTCAAATGCCGATCGGCGGTCGGCAAGTGGTTAATAGATACGATTCTAGATGGATGTGGGAAAATATCTGTGCTAGCTGACTGCTTGAGAAATCCAGTGGGTGTAACATAGCGCTCAGGCACACCCTCCCTGAAGACCAGAACAGCTGTGGGTGCTCACTTCGGCTAGCCACTGCAATAGTTGAAGAAAATGACAGAAATGGCGGCACTCCACAATTATTCCAAATGCTTGTAGTTTATTGAAAAACAGCCATACAGGGACGAAAAGGTAGACGCGTTTCACTCCAAACATGAGCTTATTCATTACAGTAGCTGACTGCTGACAAATCTTTGTAACAGTACACTTGTGCTATTATTATTATTATAAGAGTACTTTAGGTTATATTATGGCTTTGTCTTTGCGATCTCTGTGTTCCAATATGCAGCTATGGGACTGCTAGCACAGGGCTGCATTTAATACCTATGCATTCCCATGCTGGTAAAACATGGCCCTGCAAGTGGCATGGACCAAATTGCCCCATGTGAATGAGGCTTTAATGGTAGCTCTAGTAAACGCACTGCACCTCATTAAAAACACAGGTGTGACAGTATCCTAACTGATCCTCTCCCCATATGCCAGCTCTTCAGATATCTGTATGCCCTGAAAAAGACATTAAAATGTCTTTGGGCGGCACAGTGGTGTAGTGGGCGGCACAGTGGTGTAGTGTGTAGCACTTTCGCCTGGCAGCAAAAGGGTCACAGGTTCGTATCCCGACCACGACACTACCTGCCTGGAGTTTGCATGTTCTCCCTGTGCCTGCGTGGGTTTACTCCGGGTACTCCGGTTTCCTCCCACACTCCAAAGACATGCTGGTAGGTTGATTAGATCCTGTCTAAAATTGCCCCTAGTATGTGTATGAATGTGAGTTAGGGACCTTAGATTGTAAGCTCCTTGAGGGTAGGGACTGATGTGAATGTACAACGTATATGTAAAGCGCTGCGTAAATTGACAGCGCTATATAAGTACCTGAAATAAATAAATAATAAATAAATAATAAATAAAATAAAAATGCTCATGCTTGCTTTAGGAAAAAGTGGACATTTAGAATTCTGGGTCTGTGCAATAATGTCATATACAGCAGTAGATGCCTGTGCTCCCCTATAGGAAAAACAATGATAGCTTAGCACATACAATGGATACTTTTGGAACAAAATCTAACAGACAGTCGTTTCTTTGAATGCCAAAAGTTGCGTGCCTACAGGCTTCAGTGATGGAAATCCAGCTCTGGATACTTCAAAAGACAATACAGGCATAAAGATACAGGGTTTATTACAAAGCCGACAATTTCACTGCCGTGTCTTCCAGTATCATATTTGCCAGAAAGGTGAAGGAACAGAGCTACTGGGATTTGTAGTTCAAAAAGACTTGAAAATCCACAGACAGCCAATGCCTGCTGTAGACCCCGTAGAATTTCCCCCCCTTGATTGCCTTGTCATTTAAAACAGTTTCGTTAGTTCCTGTCATTATGCTGGAAAGATTTTGTTTATTTCTAAGAGGCCGTGCTAGCACTTTGTCTTACTATGTGCTAATTGTAATGTTTTTGGCATACTTCCTTTCTAGGGTTGGTCTGTTTTTGTGCTGCATCTGTGTTTACATTACCAATGTGATCCGTCAGAAGGCTGATCTGGGCTCTTTCAGCTCCTTTCAAGACTAGTCCTTGAGGAGATCAACCTTACCATACATATCTAAGATCAGTGGTTCCCAGGAGTCCACCCTGGTCAGTCTCTGCGTTTTTGCTGACATTCCGACATGAAGAGACGGCCTCCATAGTCTGCAGATATAAAGTCCTTCAAAAAAGAAAAGTGTGAATTCTAAAGCCTGTTGATAAATTGTTCTATAAGGCCTTCATCATTAATTTCTGTCAGTAGATAGTTAAATGGCAAAGGCTGTTCCAAAAACAACAGTTCCTGAAAGAGGGTAGGCCACAACACACTGACAGACTGGATTTAATCTCACTCAGTTCAGTATTAAGTGTTATTGAAAATAGTACAGCTGGTGTTGAAGAGGAGTATTGTTCCCACTCAATTTTATAGAACGTTAATCTGAATCTCTACAATATATGCAGCTTGCATGGAGAAAGCTGGATGATTTAGGAGCTAATATCTAACAATGATATGTAAGGGAATAACAAGTCAGGACACTGAAGTAACTATGCAGTAACTAACGAAAGTGTTTTAATAACAGGAATTATTTTTCGGAGAGACCAGAGCAGCGATAAATGTAGAGCTTTCCGCCAATCATGCTTTATGATTCAACACTAATTTTGGATACACCACTATTCTCCTTTTTCTCAGGCTTAGTGTTTTTTTTTCATCTACGGTACTTACATTTTGACTTTCTGCCTTTTTTCGCATAGATATTTTATTATTTTTGTTATTATAATACAGGATTTATATAGCTCCGACAGTTTGCGCAGCGCTTTACAACATTAGGGCAGACACTACAATTACAATACAATTCCATACAGGAGGAATCAGAGGGCCCTGCTCATTAGATCTTACAATCTAGGAGGAAGAGTCAAATTATACGAAAGGGTAATAACTGTGGGGGATGAAGTGATGAATAAAATAAAAGTGTAGTTGTTAGGTGGAGGCAGGATAGGCTTCTCTGAAGAGAAACGTTTTCAGGGATAGCTTAAAAGTGGATAGATTTGAAAACAGTCTAACAGATTGGGGTAGGGAAATCCAGAGGATGGGAGAGGCATGGGAGAAGTCCTGGAGGTGAATATGGGAGGAGGCGATGAGGGAGCTGGAGAGCAGGAGGTCTAGGAAGGAACGAAGAGGACCATTAGGTTGGTATTTTGAGACTAGGCTAGTGATCTAGCTGGGGCAGAGTTGCAACTTATTGTTAGTATTTTGAATTTAATTTATTGGGCGAGTGGCAGCCAATGGAGGGATTTTTACATATTTTTTGCACAGTTGTTATTTTTAGTGAATTTATAAGATAATGTCAGTTATTGGTGTTTGCAAATGTAATAATTTTGTACTGTGTCTTATCATATATATATATATATATATATTGTGACGTTATGCGAGGTGAGATTGTGAACGGGCGATATTTGTCGCCTCGCATGCGTTCACTTGGAGTGGACTAGTGAGAATCCGACCCGGGTTTTGCCAGCCACCGTGGCAGAGCTGGTTCAGGCCCGGAGTTTCTGGTCCACTCAAATCCCTCTTCAGCTGCTTTAAATAACCAGGAAGAGATCCCAGTTTTGCTCTGGCCTGGTTCTCAACTCCGGTCCTCGGGACCCACTAACAGGCCAGGTTTGCAGGATAACTGAAATGAATCACAGGTGATATAATTTGCTGCTCAGTCATTTGCAGTATTCTAGTCTGCATTTCCCCAAGGTAATAATCAAAATCTTGGCTGTTGGTGGGTCCTGAGGACAGGAGTTGAGAACCACTGCTCTAAGAACTGCAAGAGAAAAGGTTTGCATTTGTTTTGTTTGGAGGTTTCAGGGACAAGCCCAACATTGTATAGAGACTATCCTGCTCTGTAGTAGTTTAGCACCAGACAGCAAGGTTTTGCTTTGCTATTCTGTTTGATTTATGACTTGCAACCTTTTACCTAATAAAACTGGCAACCCTCCAGATTTTAAGAAAGTTTGCCTTCAAGCTGCCTTCTTCCCAGGAAAGGTGATCCACACGAGCTAATCTCCCACAATATATATATATATATATATATATATATATATATATATATATATATATATACAGTATCTCACATAAGGGAGTACACCCTTCACATTTTTGTAAATATTTTATTATATCTTTTCATGTGACAACACTGAGGAAATGACACTTTGCTGTAATGTAAAGTAGTGTGTGCACAGCTTGTATAACAGTGTAAATTTGCTGTCCCCTAAAAATAACTCAACACACAGCCATTAATGTCTAAACCACTGGCAACAAAAGTGAGTACACCCCTAAGTGAAAATGTCCAAATTGGACCCAATGAGCCATTTTCCCTCTCTGGTGTCATGTGACTCATTAGTGTTAACAGGTCTCAGGTGTGAATGGGGAGCAGGTGTGTTACATTTGTTGTTATCGCTCTCACTCTCTCATAATGTTCACTGGAAGTTCAACATGGCACCTCATGGCAAATAACTCTCTGAGGATCTAAAAAAAAGAATTGTTGCTCTACATAAAGATGGCTTAGGCTATAAGAAGACTGCCAAGACCCTGAAACTGAGCTGCAGCATGGTGGCCAAGGCCATACAGCGGTTTAACAGGACAGGTTTCATTCAGAACAGACCTTGCCATGATCGACCAAAGAAGTTGAGTGCATGTGCTCAGCGTCATATCCAGAGGTTATCTTTGGGAAATAGATGTATGAGTGCTGCCAGCATTGCTGCAGAGGTTGAAGGGGTGGGGGTCAGCCTGCCAGTGGTCCAACCACACTGCATCAAATTTGTTGGCATTGCTGTTGTCCCAGAAGGAAATCTCTTCTAAAGATGATGAATAAGAAAACCAGTAGTGTTGAGCGAACCCGGACTGTAACGTTCGGGTCCGTACCGAACTTTCGGGTGTCCGTGGTACGGACCCGGACATTTCAAAAATCGTTCGGGTTCGGTCCGGGGTTCATCTTCTCTAAAGGAAGACCCTGTTGTCGTTACGGTTGTTTAAACTACGTCACACCAACCTGGTGACCGTCCGACTGGGGGTGGGGAAGTTGGAGACGTCGTTACGACCGTCGTGAGTATGTAGATAAAGGGTTTCTATTGGAGACCTATACTGCGACTCGTGTACGTGAGTTGAAGAAACCAGCTAGTACCGTTCCAGACAAGACTTACTTTGGACAGGACAATTTGGCGACATACCGGAACCGGTGGTACGACGTCGAGTCAAAGTCCCAGAACCGTCAGAAGAATATCGGATTCGGTAGAAATACATCTCGTT
>BLSH010017412.1:1110193-1122614 GCA_018402905.1 Glandirana rugosa | reverse complement strand
GATAAATGTAGAGCTTTCTGCCAATCATGCTTTATGATTCAACACTAATTTTGGATACACCACTATTCTCCTTTTTCTCAGGCTTAGTTTATTTTTTTTTTCATCTACTTACATTTTGACTTTCTGCCTTTTTTTGCATAGATATTTTATTATTTTTGTTATTATTATACAGGATTTATATAGCTCCGACAGTTTGCGCAGCGCTTTACAACATTAGGGCAGACACTACAATTACAATACAATTCAATACAGAAGGAATCAGAGGGCCCTGCTCATTAGATCTTACAATCTAGGAGGAAGAGTCAAATTATACGAAAGGGTAACTGTGGGGGATGAAGTGATGAAGAAAATAAAAATGTAGTTGTTAGGTGGAGGCAGGATAGGCTTTTCTGAAGAGAAAAGTTTTCAGGGATAGCTTAAAAGTGGATAGATTTGGAGACAGTCTGACAGATTGGGGTAGGGAAATCCAGAGGATGGGAGAGGCATGGGAGAAGTCTTGGAGACGAATATGAGAGGAGGTGATGGGGGAGCTGGAGAGCAGGAGGTCTTGGAAGGAACGAAGAGGACGATTAGGTTGGTATTTTGAGACTAGGCTAGTGATCTAGTTGGGGCAGAGTTGTGGAAGGATTTGTAACTTATTGTTAGTATTTTGAATTTAATTTATTGGGCGAGTGGCAGCCAATGGAGGGATTTTTACATATTTTTTGCACAGTTGTTATTTTTAGTGAATTTATAAGATAATGTCAGTTATTGGTGTTTGCAAATGTAATAATTTTGTACTGTGTCTTATCATATATATATATATATATATATATATATATATATATATATATATTGTGACGTTATGCGAGGTGAGATTGTGAACGGCGATATTTGTCGCCTCGCATGCCATGCGTTCACTTGCAGTGGACTAGTGAGAGTCCCACCTGGGTTTTGCCAGCCTCCGTGGCGGAGCTGGTTCAGGCCCAGAGTTTCTGGTCCACTCAAATCCCTCTTCAGCTGCTTAAAATAACCAGGAAGAGATCCCAGTTTTTCTCTGGCCTGGTTCTCAACTCCGGTCCTCGGGACCCACTAACAGGCCAGGTTTGCAGGATAACTGAAATGAATCACAGGTGATATAATTTGCTGCTCAGTTATTTGCAATATTCTAGTGTGCATTTCCCCAAGGTAATAATCAAAATCTTGGCTGTTGGTGGGTCCTGAGGACAGGAGTTGAGAACCACTGCTCTAAGGACTGCAAGAGAAAAGGTTTGCATTTGTTTTTTTTGGAGGTTTCAGGGACAAGCCCAACATTGTATAGAGACTATCCTGCTCTGTAGTAGTTTAGCACCAGGCAGCAAGGTTTTGTTTTGCTATTCTGTTTGATTTATGACTTGCAACCTTTTACCTAATAAAACTGGCAACCCTCCAGATTTTAAGAAAGTTTGCCTTCAAGCTGCCTTCTTCCCAGGAAAGGTGAAATATATATATATATATATATATATATATATATATATATATATATATACAGTATCTCACAAAAGGGAGTACACCCTTCACATTTTTGTAAAATTTTTTTATATCTTTTCATGCGACAACACTGAGGAAATTACACTTTGCTACAATGTAAAGTAGTGAGTGTACAGCTTGTTTAACAGTGTAAATTTGCTGTCCCCTAAAAATAACTCAACACACAGCCATTAATGTCTAAACCACTGCCAACAAAAGTGCGTACACCTTTAAGTGAAAATGTCCAAATTGGACACAATGAGCCATTTTCCCTCTCCGGTGTCATGTGACTCATTAGTGTTACAAGGTTTCAGGTGTGAATGGGGAGCAGGGGTGTTATCGCTCTCACTCTCTCATAATGGTCACTGGAAGTTCAACATGGCACCTCATGGCAAATAACTCTCTGAGGAGCTAAAAAAAAATTGTTGCTCTACATAAAGATGGCTTAGGCTATAAGAAGACTGCCAAGACCCTGAAACTGAGCTGCAGCATGGTGGCCAAGGCCATACAGCGGTTTAACAGGACAGGTTTCATTCAGAACAGACCTTGCCATGATCGACCAAAGAAGTTGAGTGCATGTGCTCAGCGTAAAATCCAGAGGTTATCTTTGGGAAATAGATGTATGAGTGCTGCCAGCATTGCTGCAGAGGTTGAAGGGGTGGGGGGTCAGCCTGCCAGTGGTCCAATCACACTGCATCAAAATTGTCGGCATTGCTGTCGTCCCAGAAGGAAGTCTCTTCTAAAGATGATGAATAAGAAAACCAGCAAACAGTCTGCTGAAGACAAGCAGACTAAGGACATGGATTACTGGAACCATGTCCCGTGGTCTGATGAAACCAATATTAACTTATTTGGTTCAGATGCTGTCAAGCGTGTGTCACAGCAGCCAGAGGAGGAGTACAAAGACAAGTGTGTCTTGCCTACAGTCAAGCACGGTGGGGGAAGTGTCATGCTCTAGGGCTGCATGAGTGCTGTCGGCACTGGGGAGCTACAGTTCATTGAGGGAACCATGAATGCCAACATGTACTGTGACATACTGAAGCAGAGCATGATCCACTCCCTTCGGAGACTGGGCCGAAGGGCAGTATTCCAACATGATAATGACCCCAAACACACCTCCAAGATGACCAATGCCTTGCTAAAGAAGCTGAGGGTAAAGGTGATGGACTGGCCAAACATGTCTCTAGACCTAAACCCTATTGAGCATCTGTGGGGCATCATCAAATGGAAGATGAAAAAGTGCAAGGTCTCTAACATCCACCAGCTCTGTGATGTCATCATGGAGGAGTGGAAGAGGACTCCAGTGGCAACCTGTGAAGCTCTGGTGAACTCCATGCCCAAGAGGGTTAAGGCAGTGCTGGAAAATAATGGTGGCCACAAAAAATATTGACACTTTGAGCCCAATTTGGACATTTTTTCTTAGGGGTGTACTCACTTTTGTTGGCAGTGGTTTAGACATTAACGGCTGCGTGTTGAGGTATTTTGAAGGGACAGCAAATTTACACTGTTATACAAGCTGTACACTCACTACTTTACATTGTAGCAAAGTGTCATTTCTTTAGTGTCGTCACATGAAAAGATATAATAAAATATTTATGAAAAGTTGAGGGGTGTACTCTGGCTGGAAGGTTGTAATGGTGCACAATGAAAACCTGTGGCTTTGCTTAACTAAAAGGCAGGGTTGATCCACTTATTGGGCAATTTGTAGGTATTTTGCCAAGGCAGCCCTGAAGAAACCTGAAGGCACCCTGGTGGAAAAAGGCAGATCTAGACTTTGCGATATTTGCCCACTCTTCTTTGTAGAACTGCTCAAGTTCAGTTAAATTTGATGGTGACCATTTGTGGACTACAGTCTTCAAGTCATTCCACAGATTTTTAATGGGGTTTAAGACTAAGCCATGCAAGGACATGCACCCTTTTCTCTTTCAACCACTGTGTGGTCATTTTTGTTGTGGGCTTTGGGTCATTGTCATGTTGGAAGGTAAACCTTCTTCCCATTGACAACTTTCTGGCAGAAGGCAGCAGCTTTTCCTCAGGAATTTGATGGTGTTTTGCCCCATCCATTTTTCTTCTACCCTGACAAGTACTTCAGTCCCTGCTGCAGAGAAACACCCCCATACAGTAAACCCCCTACGCTTTACTGTAGGAATGGTGTTATTTGGATGGTGATCTGTTCTGGATTTCCGCCAGACATATTGTTTGGCGTTGAGGCCAAATAATTAAGTTTTAGTCTCATTTGACCATAACACCTTTTTCCATGTGGCCTCAGAATCTTCAAGGTGTGTTTTAGGTGGTCAGATGAGACTGAATTATTTGGCCTCTCTGCACATGCTCAGTTTTCAGTTGGTTTCTATACTGAGCATTTCCTCCCTATCAACATGTGGAAGTATACACAGTGGTAAATGACAGCCCACTCCCTCCCTCCTCCTCCTCCTTGCCCACTACGCAGCTAAATACAATGGGGGTGGCATATTACATGTAGATTAATGGAGGCTTCATCTCCCTCTTATTCTAAGCCACGGGCTAGAGGGGTGTGACAGCCTGTGACTGGCAATAATATGCCCACACCATGTTATTGCCAAAAACAATAACAATTTGATTTCAACTATATATTTGTATGACAATTTAAAACAATATGTTGATATTAATTATTTATTTTTATTCTATATTCCAAATGCATTTTGAACATGTAACCAGCAGCAGAAGACTAGAAGCTCTATGTTTCCTGGCAGATAGGCTGGGAAAGATCTGGGTCATGTGATAGCTGTATATTGATTAGGAAAAGACCATGTAAATTAAATAGTGTGTGTTTAGTATCACTTTAAAGGACTGATCTATTGATAGTCCTTTGAGAGTTTTCAAAATGTTTGTAGCGCTACCCCCTGTGACAGTATGTGAGGCGAAGTGGTAGACGGATGCTACCTGTCGCCTCGTTTGTGTTCATGTGGACTGGATTAACCACTTCAATACCAGGCACTTAGAACACTTCCCGCCCAGACCAATTTTCAGCTTTCAGTGCTCTCACAATTTGAGTGATAATTACTCAGTCATGCTACATTGTATCCAAACAAAATTTTTATCATTTTTTTCTCACAAATAGAGCTTTCTTTTGGTGGTATTTAGTCCCCGCTGGGTTTTTTATTTTTTGCGATATAAGCGAAAAAAGAGCGAACATTTTGAAAAAAAAATTTTTATTTTGTACTGTAAAAAAGTAATTTTTCTTCATAAATTTGGGCCAAAATGTATATTGCTACATATCTTTGGTAAAAATAACCCAAATTGGTGGATATTATTTAGTCTGTGTGAAAGTTATAGAGACTACAAACTATGGTGCAAATCACTGAAAATTTATCACACCTGATGTACTGACGGCCTATCTCATTTTTTGAGACACTAACAGGCCAGGAATGTACAAATACCCCCCAAATAACCCCTTTTTGGAAAGTGGACATTCCAAGGTATTTAGTAAGAGGCATAGTGAGTTTTTTCATGGTTTCATTTTTTTCCCACAATTCTTCGCAAAATTATGTTTTTTTTTTTATTGTCATTGTAATAGATTATTTCTCTCACATGGCATATGCATACCACAAAGTACACCGCAAAATACATTCTTCTACTCCTCCTAAGTATGGCGATACCACATGTGTGGGACATTTTCACAGCCTGGCAACATAGAGAAGCACAACATGCAGGGAGCACTATCAAGTGTTCTAGGAGCATAAATTACACATCTCATTTCTCAACCACCTATTACACTTTTGAAGGCCCTGGAGCACCAGGGCAATGGAATTACCCACAAAATGACCCCATTTTCGAAAGCTAACACTCCAACGTATAATCTATGAGGCATAATGAGTCTTTTGAACGGTTCATTTTTTTCCAGAAGTTTTTGGAAAATGTGGAAAAAAAAAATGAAAACACATTTTTTTTACACAAAGTTGTCCATTTATAAGATATTTCTAACACATAGCATGCACATAGATAAATTGACACCCCAAAATCCATTCTGCTACTCCTCCTGAGCATGGCGATACCACTTGTGTAAGACCTTTACACAGCCTGGCCACATACAGAGGCCCAACATTGAACTAGCACCTTCAGGCATTTTAGAAACATAAATTACACATCTCATTTCTGAACCACATATTACACTTTTGAAGGCCCTGGAGCACCAGGACAATGGAATTACTCACAAAATGACCCCATTTTGGAAAGCTAACACCCCAAGGTATAATCTACGAGGCATAATGAGTCTTTTGAATGGTTAATGTTTTTCCAGAATTTTTTGGAAAATGTGGAAAAAAAATTAAAACTCATTTCTTTTTACACAAAGTTGTCCATTTATAAGATATTTCTAACACATAGCATGCACATAGCAAAAATGACACCCCAAAATCCATTTTGCTACTCCTCCTGACTATGGCGATACCACATGTGTGAGACTTTTACACAGGCTGGTCACATACAGAGGCCCAACATTGAAGCAGCACCTTCAGGCATTTTAGAAGCATAAATTACATATCTCATTTCTGAACCACCTATTACACTTTTGAAGGCCCTGGAGCACCAGGACAATGGAATTACCCACAAAATGACCCCATTTTGGAAAGTTAACACCCCAAGGTATAATCTATGAGGCATAATGAGTCTTTTGAACAGTTCATTTTTTCCCAGAAGTTTTTGGAAAATGTGGGAAAAAAATGAAAATTCATTTTTTTTACACAAAATTGTCCATTTAGAAGATATTTCCAACACGCAGCATGTACATAGCAAAAATGACACCCCAAAATGCATTCTGCTACTTCTCCTGAGTATAGCAATACCACATGTGTGAGACTTTTACACAGCCTGGCCACATATAGAGGCCCAACATCCAAGTAGCACTTCCAGGCGTTCTAGGAGCATAAATTACACATACCATTTTCTGACTACCAATCACATTTTTGAAGGCCCCTCATATTTGTAACACATAGCATGTACATACCAAATAACAAAAGATTACCTGTGGTTTTAGTAGTGCAGTGGTCCACAGAGGAGAGCATCGGTCCAGGCAGCAGGCAGGGATATGGTCAGCGACAACAAAAGCAATCGTCCAAGCAGCAGGCAGGAATATTGTCCATAATACAGGCGGAAATACTGTCAGCACAGCCAAAGCATTGGTCCATGTAGCAGGCAGAGATGTCAAGGCAGAAATACTATCCATAGTCAGTAGAGGCAGCAGGCAGAGATATGGTCAACACAGCCAATGCATTGGTCTAGGCAGCAGGAAAAAACATGGTCCATAAAGTCCTGGGTCATTACAGGCAGCAATATGGTCAGCACAGCCAAAGTATAGGTCCAGGCAGCAGGAAGAAACATGGTCCAGATAGTCCTGGGTCATTGCAGGCAGCAATATGGTCAGCACAGCCAAAGTATTGGTCCAGGCAGCAGGAAAAATGGTCCATAAAGTCATGGGTCATTACAGGCAGCGATATGGTCAGCACAGCCAAAGTATTGGTCCAGGCAGCAGGAAGGACCATCAAGCTTAGGGCCAGGGGGACAGGGGTAGAGGCTTCTCCCACCCAAACGCTTTGAAGCCTCCGGGAAACCAGAGCCTGTTCTGGGAACACAGAAAACCAAACACTGGTTTTCTATACTCTGAACGCTTTCTGGAGCCCCTCACATACGTGAAACCCCTGTGCACTAATGTATAAGGGCAAAAGATCAGTCCAAGTGGCAGGCAAAAACATGGTCGATTAACAGGCCGAGGTCATACACGTGGAAGTCAGAAACAAAGCAGGCAAAGACATCGTTGGTAAACATGCCAGGGTCCGTTAATGTTGAGGTCAGAAACATGGTTTGAAACGGCAGGCAAAGACATTGTCGGTAAACAGGCCAGGGTCAGTTAACGTGGTAGCAAGCAAATGATCCACACAGGTATTTGAAACGGGAAATGGCAGTCTATAGTCTATATGGGGAACTAATATGTGATTTGTGTATGGTAATTTTTGAAACAATGTCCGATGCACAGGCCAGGTTGGGAGGGACAGTCGGGGCAATAATAGGTGGTATCTCTTCTGACACCTCTGCTGGAGCATACACGGCATCTCTTCTGTTGTCTTCTTCCGGATTCTGTGGGGGGGGATGGGGAAGGGATAATGTTGCTTGTGGAGTCGACTCACACTGTGGAGCGAATACTTTCTGGGACAGGTCCTTGCTAATAAATGAGGGCAGTAATAATTTTTTCAATGTATTTGAAGTTGGTGAGGGATTGGTTTTCGGACGATTTTTGGCAACACACAAACAAATTATACATGGCCATATGAAAAAGGTGAAATGCGGCTTTCTTATACCAAAAACGGGACTTACGGGTAGATAAATAGGGCTGTACCATCTGGTCATTTAAATCCACCCCCCCCCCATGAATAGATTGTAGTCGTGGACGCACTTGGGCTTTACAACGGGGCCATGTCTTCTTTGTATCTCCACCGAGGTGTTATTGTGGATAGTGGAGAGAATGTGGACATCTTTCTTGTCTCTCCACCTCATGGCCAATACCTCTTCATTCCTCATGAAGGCAGATTCCCCGTTTTGTAGCTTTCAGGTGATGAGATTTTGTGGGACGCCCTTCCTATTTTTCTTGAAGGTGCCACAGGCCAGGGTTGTCTTTTGATATAGGTGGTGAAATAGGGGCAGGCTGGTATAATAGTTATCCAAGTATAGGTGGTATCCTTTTCCAAAGAGGGGGTATGCCAGCTCCCAGACAATCTTCCCACTGGTCCCAATATATGTGGGGCAATCACGGGGCTGGAGTTGGGAGTCTTTACCTTCGTAAATTCTGAAGGAGTACACATAGCCAGTGGCTCGATCGCACAACTTGTTAAGTTTTACGCCATACCTGGATCTTTTAATGGGTATGTATTGTTTGAAATTCAGCCAGCCAGTAAAATGGATGAGGGACTCATCCACACAGATATTTTTATCTGGGATGAATACTTGGGCGAATGTCTGGGAAAACAAATTAATTAGGGGGCGTGACTTATTTAATTTATCATGGTTGGGGTGATTTTGGGGAGGGCACTGCGAATTGTCACTAAAATGGAGGAAACGCATTTTCATGTCGTATCTTGTCCTGGACATGACAGCTGAGTATATGGGCATCTGGTGGATTGGGTGGGTGGCCCAATACCCATGGAGTTCGTTTTTTTGCGTAATCCCCATATTCAGTGTGAGGCCCAAAAATATTTTTAATTCATCCAGTGTCAGACGTCACCAATGGAACATGCGGGCATAAGATGAAGTGGGATTGGCAGCAATGAATTGTTCTGCGTACAGATTGGTTTGGTCCACCATACCCTGTAGCAATTCAGGGGTGAAAAACAAATAAAAGTAGTCCAATGGGGCAAAATTGGTAGTGTCAACCTGCACACCTGGTTGTGCGGTGAAATTGGGGACTATTGCAGACCCTGAGTTAGCGGGCAACCACACAGGGTTTGCCAGGGCATCGGGTAGGAAGGACTGGGCCTGGGCACCGATTAGGGTTCTTGGGGTTGGGCGTGTAGTTCCAGTGCTAGTACTGGGCTCCTCTTCCTGGGGTCTGGTGCTGCTGGTGGTGGGCCGGTCTTCGGTTCTTGGGCCTAATCTTCTCATTCTTTTAGGAGGGGGGGCGGTTTCCTCAGCTGAATCAGACTCTGATCCACTGCCCTCTATTGGCTCATACTCTGAACCAGAATCGTTTGATGAGAACTCCCCGCTGCTCTCATCATCCGACATGGCAAGAATTTCATACGCCTCCTCAGGGGTATATCCTCTTTGAGACATGATAGTGGACCTGGTGAATATACTGATGGCAGGACTGATGGGTGGCGGTATTGGTGGTGGACCTGCGTTTAGCAGTACCGGTGGCTGTACTGATGGCTGGCCTGTGTGGCAGTACTGGTGGCTGATCTGGTGATACGGATGGCTGCACTGGTAGTGGATTTGTTTAGTGGTACCGGTGGCGGTACTGGTGGCTGGTCTGTGTGGCGGTACCGGTGGCGGTACTTGTGGTGACAGATGGGTTGTGTGACAGATGGGCTGTTGACAGATGGGCTGTTGACAGATGGGCTGTGTGGCAGATCCAAATGGTACTGGTGACAGGTCCTCTTTATTGGGGGGGGTTGTGTGGTGCACAATACAGTACTGACAGATGACAGACCCAGTAAAACTCACTGATCCCTGCTCTGCTCTCTCCTCACACGATCGGTGTGTGAGGAGAAAAAGAAGGGATTGTTTACATTAGTGAGCAGTAGTAAAGCCTAATCTACCGAATGCTGGAACTATACCGTCGGAGTGGATATATGGTGGCGATGCTAGCCCTAGACCGATTGAGTATGCACTGTCCAAAAGAAAAAGAGGATGTTAGCAGAGGGGGCTGTAAAAAAAATATTACTGAAGGGGCAGTTCTTTGAGATGTTCTTCTGCCAGTTATCATTGGGGCCCTTTAAGAGCGTTGGTGCACTTAACAGCAATCCCAGTTAAACTGCATGCAGTATAGGTATAGCATAGTTTTGGCACAGGTGCAAGGTAGATGTGGTTCAGTTGTAGTAAAGGTTCAGCATAATGTGGTATAGGGTTGGTATAGGTTCAGTCAAGGTTTGGAATAAGTGCGGTATAGAGTGGAGTATGGATGTGGTATTTATTAGGTACACTTGGTGTCCTGGTCTCAGTGGCTCATTCCTTGCTAGTAGAATCAGCAATGGGCTAATAGCCCTCTCAATAGTCCCTGGGATGTTGCGGTGACCTCCTGCTGTAAAGTGAGTGGGTGCTCCAGTCTCCTTGTCGCAGCGATGCAGGTGCTGTGATGTGGGCAGTGCTGCGCTGCCCCTAGGTGTCCTCACTCCCAGTCTCAGGCTTGGATCCCTGCTGGAATGGTCTCCCACTGGCAGGCGAATATCCAGACAGAGGAGCTTTCTCTTTAACTTGCATGGTGCTAAGAGGAAGAGCGTTCCTGGGAAGTTTAAAAAAAAAATCATCTTTCCACTCCTCCTCCATTATATGGCTGCCGTCTTAAACTACAACTCTGAGGATTCTCAGCGCTCTGCATGGAAGTCTATAGGCTTGCTTGGCTTTATCTCTTCCCCTACTGGCCTGGAAGAGAATGGTGTTGCATAACATCACTATCCCAGCAGAGAGAGAGAAGAATAAAAGACAATGGTCTCCTTCTCCATATTGCTGTAGCCCAGCACCTGGCTACATATTTTCAATCTGTGACTTATACTTGAGGCATGCATTTCTATAGTGTTGAGTAATTTATAAGGTATTTTTCATTTTTTAATACAATTCTTGTGGTGTGGACATTTGCTTTAGGGAACACTTTTTCTCTTTATTGAAATATATGGCACATGAGAAGTCACAGAAAGTATAAATTATGAACCAAAGTTTATGTTAGCTTTTCAGAGTTCTACTTGACATAAAATATTGCATAGCACCTCTGTTCTTTTAAAGTGTATTAACTGAGTTGTTGTTAGAACCTCTTTTTAAAGCATCTCCGCTGGAGAGATTTACACTCTCTGTTTGTACTGGTGACCACTGCCTCTGAGACAGAAAGTGATGGGAAATCCAACTTTTTACAATTGGTGAGCTAAGGGAATTTAAAGGGTTAAGAAGGGTATTCCCCGAATTTTGGAGCAATATCCTTTAACTTGTAGCATCAACAAGATAGGACATGAAGATAAGTCTCCCTAAAGGGACACAGCTAGAAAATAAACAGGGATTTTAACCCTTCCCAACTCTTTCCAAAACTAAAATAAACCATTTTGGCTTTCTATACACTTTAATTGAACTGGAATAATATAAATAAAGCATACCAAAATAATTTTTCAGTTAAATCGTTCAATGGAGATATCTCCTTTTGGACTAATTTCCCATTCCTTTCCTTCAGAACACTACAGAGGAGGACTGAAAAACTTTGGCTTGTTGAGAAAATACAATCAAGTAGTCTTTCATAGTAGGGCAGATTTATGACTGCTAAAGATGGCATACCAGGCAAAGTGTGCCAGGGTGCCTCAGTGGTTGGTGGATATGGTGAATGGTGGGTGTTTCTCCAGGACATGGCTTACTATGACACACCTTTTAACAGCATCAGCTTCCATTGCAGCTATTGGCATTTGGTCATATGTCATCTCAGAGCTACAATGGAAGTCAGCGCACAAAGACTTCTCTCTGCCTGTTGTTGTGGTCGCCGGTCTGAAAAGAGAGCAGGTAGCTATGTAATACACAGCCTATTTCACTGACTGCAGCTTCTGTTCTTATTGATTTCTAAGGCCTCATTCACACTGGGCATATAAATGCGTACCCCATGAGAGCGCCATGTTTACCTGCACAGGGATGTGCAAGTGTTCCATGCATTCCCTTGCAGGCAGTCCCATTGATATCTATTTGACACAGCGGTTATATGAACATAGCTGTTGCTCCCAATTTGACACGGGGATCGGTGCCCAGCAGGTGAATGCTCACTGTCTGCATTTGTGTGAAGTAGCAGGTGCACAGCCCCAAAGGAACACTGTCTGTGCTCGGGGCTGTGTACCCACATGGGTGTCAAATTGGGAGCAACAGTAATGTAGGTGCAGCCAATGCGACCCAATAGACATCAATAGCACTGTCTGCCCGTGAAGGTAAACATGGCCCTTGCACAGAGTACTCATTTAAACCCCCTGTGGGAATGAAGTCTAAACGGTGAAACATCCTCAGGGGAACAGCCCAATATATCATGCTGGTACTGCCCAGGGGTCAATCGTCCACATTGGTGATCCAGTCGATACGCTTGTTGTTTTTCTAACAAACAAGCTCCCCAGCAGAATAAATCAGTTGCAGAGATGAGACAAAAACTAGCAGGCGTGCCTACAATGATCAGTTTTTATTTATTTATGTAAAAGCTTTATCCTGTTTAAAAAACAGTTTGCTGTAACAGCTT
>BLSH010017412.1:1065928-1095345 GCA_018402905.1 Glandirana rugosa | reverse complement strand
ATCTCATCATCCGTAAACGCGGCCACTTTTGCGCAAACCAATCAATAAACGCCGATTGCGATTTTTTTTATCGCAAATATGATGAAGAATATAAATCGGCCAAAAACGGTGAAAAAAAATGTTTTTTTATATTTTTTTTTTGGATTTGCATTTTAGCAAAAAGTAAGAAATTTGGGTTTTTTTGCAAAATTGTCGCTCTTCTTTTGTTTATAGCGGCGATCAGAAATGACGCAGAGGTGATCAAATACCACCAAAAGAAAGCTCTATTTGTGGGAAAAAAAGGACGCCAATTTCGTTTGGGTACAACGCCGCACGACCGCGCAATTGTCAGTTAAAGCGACGCATCGCCGAATCGCAAAAAGGGCTCCGGTCCTAAAGCTGGAAATCCTTCCGGGGCTGAAGTGGTTAAGTTGATGAGTCTGATAATTTCTGACCAGTAGGGCTGGATGAGTGGGCAGTGCCACCATATATGCGTGTGTGAGGCCACTTGACCACAGTTCCTCCAGCATAGAGGAGAGTTGGTAGGAAATATATGGTGCATTTTGGTTGGTGTTTAATACCACCTTGCAAGCAGTTTATAGTTTGTCTCGGCCGTCTTTGAAGAGATGGAGGAGGTGTGGGTGAGGGCCAGCATTTTGTCTTTTTGAGTATCTGTTAGTGAGGTGCCTAGTTCAGCTTCCCAGCGGTCAAGGTATTCTGGGTAGTTAGGATATTGCAGAGAGGTGGGAGCCTTATAAAATTGTGATATTGCGTGTAACTGAGGTTCTTTCGGAAGGAAGATGGCCTTGATGGCTGTTAACTCTCGGGCAGTTCTTAGTGGTTGTGGTAGAGATTGAATGAACTGTTTAAGCTGTGAGTATCTCCATCGTTCCATGAAAATGGTCAATCTTGAACCAACAATAGATTGCAAAGATTTAAGAGAGTAGGTTTGAAGGACGTGGTATAGGCAGAGACAGCCATCAGGGGACCTTACATTAAATCCCTTATCCAGTTTGCCCAGGAGGAAATAGTCTTGGTTCGTTAGAGGCATAAGGGGGGAATTATAAGACCAGGAAAGTTTCTTATGTAATGTATCCCAGGAGGATAACGAGGAGATCGTCAAGGGGGAGGCTAAGGGTGAGAGAGATCTGTACCTGGGAGGGATCCAAGGAATGTCATTTAATGCTGTGCCACTCAGTTCCACATGAATCCTTTTTAAAGTGAATTTTCATTTAGCTTCACGTCATTCACCAATCTAAGTAAAAAATGGAAATTCACTATGCAAAGTGAACTCTTTAACTTTAGTAAATCAGACCCAAGGTGTTTTGTTTAAGTTCCAAATGGACTGATTTCCCATCATTTCCTGTCTTGGCAGGAAGTGAGGAGAAATCCCCCTAAAGGAGCACAGACGGAAATAAAAAAACAGAGGCTCTACCCATTGTTCCCAATATCCAAACAAAAACAATTTGCCAGGAGTTGTGGGTTAAGCCACTGTCTCTCTCTTCATTGGACAGATTGATAGCATCAGGAGCCATTGGGTCCGGTTGATGTCAATCAAATCCTGTGACACGGGAGCAGGGCCGAATCCTGCTGTCTGTGTCAATAGATGGGACTAGGGAGTGAACCCACATGATGATGAAGAGGAGGGGTCTAGAGTGGACCCCAAAAGAGGAGGATCGGGGCAGCTCTTTGCAAAACCTTTGCACAAAGCAGGTAAGTATGGACATGTTTGTTATTTTTATACAAAAAAAAAAGGGTTTACAGCCACTTTAAGGTCAGGGCAACAATTTATTTCTCAGTTTGCACACTCTGTTAACAATTTAATATTTCAATCCCTTATTCTTGCAGGTCCAGTCATGTTAAACAAAATGATGCATACAGTATCTCAGCTTATCTCTCATTGCAACTGTTGTCTCAATATATTTAGTACACTACTCTAGCACCCTGCTTTCCACAATATATACGTAAATATATTCCCAAAGATGTAATCTTTTTTCTAACTGTGTTGGTTATTTTTCATGATACATTTCACATCATAATACTCTACTCAAAAATAAAAATATCACATAGATATTGAACAGGTATTGTTTCACATGAAATTAGATGTGGTGGCTGCTATGGATAAGCAAATCTGTCCAGATTCAATTTTCAGGGGGCAGCTGCTTATCTCGTTGAAGTCTAAGGCTGCTGAATTTTGATGCTAAATTCTGGACATTTTCAAAGCTAATAAGCAAGCTATTGTCAGAAAAGGGCATAGGATGCTGGGTACTTGTAAAAAAACAAAAAAAATAAATAAAAATACCATACAGAAGGGAGAGAGTTCTTCTTTATTGCAACTTTGAAGACATTATACAAAAACGAATCCTTTAACCACTTGCCGACCACCAGAAGTACATTTACATCCAGCCACTGTGAGAGGCCCAGATGCCATGTGATTTATATGCGATCACATGCCACATAGTAAACAAGAGTCAAACATGGAATCCACTCATGACATCATTGTTTACTATTGTGTGTGATCTGTGATTGGTCACCAGTGATCACAAAAATGTTAAAAAAAAGAAAAAATGTTAAAAAAAATGAAGAAACAATTATTTATGTATTTATTTATTTACATACTGTCACCAGTCAGTATCCCTGATGACTACCACACCAGTCATATGATGACACTGTCCTGCACTGGTGGCAGTATGTAAAAAAAATGTGGAAATTGTTTAATTTCTTCTTTTTCCAAAAACTTGGGACAAAAAAAATTACAACTTCAAAAAACTCTCCATGCCTCTTACTAAATACATTAGACTGTCTTCTTTCCAAAAAGGGGTCATTTGGGGGGGGGGGGGGGGTTACTGTCCTGACATTTTAGGGTGTCAAGAAATGAGTTAGGAAGTCAGTACATCAGGATTGATCAAGTTTTAAGTATCCAAGTATATACCATATTTTATAAACTCTATAACTTTCACACAGATTAAATAATATACACTGATTTGGGTTATTTTTTACCAAAATGTAGAAGAATAGAAGCATTGGTTGTTTGCAAAATTTTATGACAGAAACTATAAAAAAAATATTTTCAAATTTTTGCTTTATATCAAAAAATAAAAAAAACGTGGTAAATGAATGCCACCAACAGAAAGCTCTATTTGTGTGAAAAAACCGAGCAATTGCCAGTTAAATTAGCACAGTGCTGAATAGCAAATATGCCCTGGTCATAAAGGGGGCAAAACCTTCCAGAGGTCAAGTGGTTTAATGGCGTGCTTGGGAGATGCATTTAAGCTGCATGTGCTGATGTGGAACATAATTATTTTATTGACAGTGTCAACAACATTCTTAAATCGCAGGGTGGGTTTTATCTTGCAATTAAAAATTAGAACATATTTTCTGAGAGACAGTGGCCACAGATATTGTACAAAGGCTAGACAGTATGTAAATAGTTTAGTTAGGCTGCAAGATGGAGAAACAGGGCAGGTTTTGCCTTGAAATCAACACTGTAGTGTTTTATTTCAGAGAAAATGGCCTTAAATAATATACATTTGCTGGACAACATGTAGGCAGCTTGGTTTGGGTGCGGAAGAGAAGAAGCAGGCTTTATCTTCAAATAGAAGGTAGATTTTTCGGTTTGCTGGACAGTATGTAAACAGCTTGGTTAGGCCACAATATAAAAAAGAGAGATTAGGAAAGTTTTATCTCTTATTCAAGATTAAAATATATTATTTGAAAGAAAACAACCAAATTTATTGTACAGTGGCTGGATGGTATTTAGGCAGCTTTGCAAGGTCACAATGTAAGAGGGAGAGATGGGGCAAGTTTTATCTTGAAATAAACATTACAGTGTTTCTGCGAGACAATAGCCAAAATATTGTTCAGTGGCTGGACAATATGTAAACAGCTTGGTTAGGCCTCAATATAGAAGGGAGAGATGAGAAAACTTTTATCCTGAATTTAAGACCAAATATATTGTACAGTGGCTGGATAGTATTTAAGCAGCTTGGCAAGGTTGTAATGTAAGAGTGGAAGATGAGGCATGTTTTATCTTGAAATAAACATCAGAGTGTATTATCTGAGAGACAATAGCCACAAATATATGTCTGGGTAGTATGTTGGTTACGCGGCACTATAAGAGGGACAAATGAAGCAGGTTTAAATAAACATTACAGTGTATTATCTAAGATCTTCCAATTTGAAGGAGGCGTGACTAGCCTCTGAAATGTTTTCCAATTGGCCGCTTCTACTTGTGTTTTGACAGATGCTGACCAGCCCACGACAGCTCATGTTCACAGCATCCTCTCTCCTGTTACACAGAGCCGTTGCTGCAGCAAGGACTACTCCATGATCCGGTGCAGGATCTTTTCCATAGCCCACATGGGAACAAATGTCATCCTCTGAGTCAAACCTGTTACTGTTTTTATATTTATATTTTTTATTAAACTGTACTGCACTATAGATCGCCTGGCGCCTCTCTCCCCCTCCCTTCTTCTGTTAGGTCTCTAAACTGTGAACACAGGGAGTACACTGTACAGCAACTAAATCTCCCCGTGCAGACTGTCAGCTGTCCCTAAACTGCTCCAGCACACACTGACAAATGGCTGCTAGAAACCCACCCTTTCACAGCGAGGGGGTGACATAACAAAGCCCCCATTATTGGCCCTTCTAAGCATGCTGTCTTAAGTTAAATGGTTATGTAGTGCACAAGCAACAACCATGGATGCCTCCATACATACATTGGAGGAGCGTGTATAGTCACCCACAGACAATAAGTATATTGTTCATAGCATTACCTGGTGAAAATAAAAGAAGAAAGGCTAACAAAAACCATTGCAGCCACCTCATCTTAGAGCTGGTAACAGCCAATATATTGATTTTTGTGTTTGTGATTAGATATGATTTAATCAGTATTTTATCTCTGTCTCAATAGGCAAATCTCCTATCTCTTCAATATACACCTCACAGAGCCTCACAATTATCACAAGTCAATAGTAAGTGGTATTTTAGGGAGTAATAGCTTGTGTGATAATTTCTGTGAATTGGATTTTAATTACCATTTTATGGTAAAGAAAGGTAAAATACCATGTGATTTAAAATACTAGAAGAAATATTGCGTAAAGGAAGCCAGCATTGGCAACCCCATATAGTGTATCTTTCATGACAGATCTACATTAATACCCTGAATTGTCTAAACCATTGGTTTAATATGATCTGTTGACACCAGAATAAATGCATTCGCTTTGTACTGATGTGTGTTTTTATTTGATGTGTTGGATTGTGCTGGACCCAAGACAACTGCATTTAAGGGCAAAATGCAGGTCAGCACACTAACAGGGCACCACACAAGACTTTATTTCAAGCAACAGACTCATGACAGTGGATGTAATAAAAATCATATTGCCTAATGGCTAGTGGTTGTGGAGAATGTGGATCAATGATGCAAATGAAAGACAATGTATCTGGAATGAATGAACCGAAAATATATTACAAAGTATTATGGTGTTTGTGTGTGCTGTTTAGTAAAGCTGATAGTAAAAAAAAAAACCAAGAAACCTTTAAAATGTATTTCAATCACAACTCGTATAAATATGTGAATATGACTATACAGTAGTTCAATTTGTTGTAACTCCCTTTGCTGCAGTACACAGACCGGAAGAGGAAGGGACAGTACTAGATGACAATCATCTGTCCTGCATTTATATACACTATATTGTCAAAAGTATTGGGACACCTACCTTTACATGCACATGAACTTTAATGGCATCCCAGTCTTAAGCCTCCTACACACAATGTGAATTTCAGGTGACAAAATGTCCGTTTTTTGTTGGATGCTTGTCTCATGTCGAAAGTGAAGAGCGTACTAACAATAAGAAACTTTTCATACGACCGAACTCAACGTCAGAAGTGACATAATGTTTTGAATATTTTTGCATTTTTTTTCTTTTATGAGCATTCGTAATCTCGGTCGTATGATTTTTTTTTGTACGAAAACCATACTAACGGAACGAATTTGGACGTTCCCTTGTCATACAAAAAATTACTAGTCTGCACATCCAGCTTTTGTCTGATCAAAAATCAAAAGTGGCTGTCGAAAGGAGCATACTAACGGTAAGAATTTCGGACGATAGGCCGTCAAACGAAAATTCCTGTCCAAAATTTGCACCGTGTGTACAGGCCTTTAGTCCATAGGGTTCAATATTGAGTTGGCCCATCCTTTGCAGCTATAACAGCTTCAACTCTTCTGGAAAGGCTGTCCACAAGGTTTAAGAGTGTGTCTATGGGAATGTTTGACCATTCTTCCAGAAGCTCATTTGTGAGGTCAGGAGCTGATGTTGGAAAAGAAGGTCTGGCTCAAAGTCTCCGCTCTAATTAATTCCAAAGGTGTTCTGTCAGGTTGAGGTCAGGACTCAGGCCAGTCAAGTTCCTCCACCCCAAACTCGCTCATGTCTTTATGAACTTTGCTTTGTGCACTGGTGCGCCGTCATGTTGGAACAGAAAGGGGCCATCCCCAAACTGTTCCCACAAAGTTGGGAGCATGAAAATGTCCAAAATGTCTTGGTATGCTGATGCTTTAAGAGTTCCCTTCACTGGAACTAAGGGGCCAAGCTAAACCCCTTTAAAACAACCCACATCATAAAGACATGGATGAGTGAGTTTGGGTGGAGAAACTTGACTGGCCTGCATAGAGTCCTGACCTCAACTTGATAGAACACCTTTGGGATGAATTAGAGCGGAGACTTGTCCAACATCAGTGCCTGACCTCATAAATGCACTTCTGGAAGAATGGTCAAAAATTCCCATAGACACACTCCTAAACCTTGTGGATCAGCCTTCCCAGAAGCGTTGAAGCTATTATAGCTGCAATGGTTGGTCAACTCAATAATGAACTCTACAGACTAAGACATGGATGCCATTACAGTTCATGTGCATGTAAAGGCAGGCTTCATAATAATTTTGACAATATAGTGTATGTTAGCAAGGGACATGCTGACAGGAGAAGAGAGCAGAGATGAACTCATCTGTCTGTAGCTGCTCTCTCACAATCCAGTCACAGGCTGGGGGTAGGGAGGACACCTATTGTGCTGCTTATTTGCAAAACAGAAAAAGTGGTCAGTAAGCTGGTTGTTCTGTGTGGTGGGGTTTGCAGAAATCTCAGGACTGGGTGTTCAGAAAAACACATTTTTTGGCAAGTGAGAATAGCCCTGTAATTATTTTGATGAAAACTTTCTCCCAGAAGTGCAGAAAATGGCCAAGGGTTCACATACTTTATCTTACACCTTGTACTGTACAGCATTGTCACATCACCAGTACTATATGTATTTTGTGTAAGCATTTACAGCCTCTTGGTAAATCACTCCCTAAGTCTCATAATACTTGATGAATAGAAAAACAAATTATATGTTACTTACACTCCTATTTCATTAAGTGTATAAATCACTTAGAACTTCTTAAAAGGGCATAAATCATTTTTATGATTCCTGGGGTGCATTTGTTACATTGCAGCAATGCTATGTACAATCTTCATAAAGGAAAACATCTAGGAACTGTAAAGGTTTTACTGTTCAGTGAGTGTCCATTACTATAATGCCCTACTGTCTGCAGAACTTCAAATGAATCAGTATCTTTGACCTGGCCTTTGAAGTTACTAAGGCATTATAGCCTGTGATAAAAGAAAGATTATTTATAACCTCCCCAGTTTATGTTTTTCCACTGACCCAGCAGGCTCTCTAAGGTTTGGGGGATATTATTTCAAGAGCTGTTAAATCTTTGTGATGCTTTTGCTGCCCCCTAAGGTGCTCAGACTTTCTAAGATTCTCTTATACATGACAAAGTTTCACGTGAAGGCATTCAAGACGCTGACATCTTTAAGTGTCTGGGTATTTGTAACTCAGAGTGGCTTTAAATCTAAAGAAAACAAAACTTGCAAGTTAGCATAAGCACGGTCCTTTCCCATCTAGAGAATCGTTTAGTGTTGGTCATTCACAAGATTCTTGAAAGGATGAATGGCAGAAAACGCTCATCTCTCTTCCGGAAGTCCCCAAGGTGACACATTCACCTCCTGTTTAAACATAAGGAGCTACTGTATGTATGCAGTAATTAAGGACAATTATGCAGTTGCTTTGGACAGTGGAAGCACTGTGAGCCTGCTTTAAATAGATTGCATTAACAATGGAGCATACAAGAAGAAAATTAGGTGAAAAAATAATAACTGTTTGCCAATGGATCACATACTGGTGTTGGGCAGCACGGTGGCTAAGTGGTTAGCATGTCTGCTTATCAGCACTAGAGGTTGCTGGATTGAATCCAACCCGTGACAATACTTGCCTGGAGTTTGCCTGTTCTCCTTGTGCCAGCAAGGGTTTCCCCCGGGTACTCTGGTTTCTTCATACACTCCAAAGACATGCTGGCAGGTTAATTGGATATATAACTAAAAACTGCAGTGCACAGTGCAATTGATTGGGAGAGATGAGTATCCACAACGATAAGCCCTTGTGATAACAGCAAATGTGCAGCCCATCACCCGTGACAACGCCACACACAGCTCCTTACCAGATCCCACCGACCCCCTGTTACAGAGGGTCAGTATGTGCCTCCCAGCAAACAATGCAACTAGGGAAACCAGTAGAAGGCACTCGTATCCAGTCAGAGACACATGTAGTACTTCAGAGCGTCACAGCTTGTAAACAGATCGCATGTGGTGCTATATCCATTCATATCCATTCATAAAAACAAACATAAAACTTTTGCTATTCTGAAGAAATCACTGCTTGTTCCTCTCAAACTCCTTAAGGTTAATTGGATACTGTCTAAATTGGTCCCAGCATATGTATAGTATGTATGAATATGAGTTAGGGACCTTAGATTGTAAGCTCAGGGACTGATGTAAATGTAGAATATATATGTAAAGTGCTGCGTAAATTGACAGTGCTAAATAAGTACCTGTAATACATAAATAACTGACTCTAAAATGTGAACTACTTTTATCTTTGTTGTAAGGGGGGCTATGCCTGTCTAAATGTTGATGGCAAACTGCACAAGTCCCACCCACTTGTTCTTGGATAGGACAACTATCCATCTGTTGTTGATAGTACCCTCCACCATAAGGTGTCATACTCCTGAGGTCATTTCTTGACATCCCTGGCTGTAGGCCTTAAAGTGATATTAACTCCTTCATGCCCTTGCTACAGCACGGGCCTTATTTGCGAAGGGGGCATCCATGTATGTCCTCCCATGCTCGAGTGGCTTGGCACTCTCTGTGGCACGGCACTCTCTGTGATCAGCAAGTCGAGGAAACTCAGGTTATCATAGATCAGAGCAAGGGGCCAATGCCTATCAGTGCCCACCAGTGCCACCTACCAGTGCCCATCAGTGCTGTCTATCAGTGTTAACTACAGTGCCACCTATCAGTGCTACCTATCAGTGTCACCTATTAGTGCCCTCAAGTGCCACCCATCAGTGCCACCCATCATTGTCACCCATCAGTGCCACCTATCAATGCCACCTATCAGTGCCCACCAGTGCCCCCTCATCAGTGCCCATCAGTGCCACCTTACCATTGCCCCCTCATAAGTGATGCCTTATCAGTGCCTATCAATGCAGCTGCTCATTGCCGATCAATGCACATCAATGAAGAAGAAAAATTACCTGTTTGCAAAATTTTATAACAAACTATAAGAATGTGGGTTTTTTTCCCAAATTTTCAGGCTTTTATGTTTGTTTAGCAAAAAATAAAAACCCCAGTAGTGATTAAATACCCCCAAAAGAAAGCTCTATTTGTGTGAAAAAAATTATAAAAATGTCATTTGGGTACAGTGTTGCATAACCGTGCAATTGTCATTCACAGTGTGACAGCGCTGAAAGCTTAAAATTGCATAGATTGCATTAAAATAAAAAAAACTTCTTCCTTTAGAACCACTTTAATATTTGTGAATAAAGAAATGTCCACTCATAAAATGCATTTTTTTTGCGCTTTATTGTAACTTTGCAAAGATTTCCTTGACATCTGACAACACATTTGACACACTATCAGATTTCTTCATTGCAGAATGCCATACACAGGATTTCCTATGTATACTAAGTCCACAGCATTAAGCTTCCATCACTGAGTAGGATTAAGGTGCAGTGCATTCTATAGTATACATGTCTCTTCCCAATATCCCTCTATAGCTCTGCCCAGCCAGGCACACTCCTAGGTGGCATATATCGCCAAGCTTCCACGAAATGCTGTTCCTTCTGGCTTGGAATTCAGACCTGCAAAGGGGCCTTTAGATCAGCTCTGTAGGGATCTACATCTTAGCAGCTCCAGAGTGTTTGGCTTCCATGCTCAAGTGATCTGAGAGATATGCCATAGTTAGGTGTGCCCAGGTACTCAGCAATGCATGAATGCTGTCATGCAGGCATGTGGAGCAACCAGTATACATTTAATTTTGGGACCACAGATTCACTTCAAATCTGAACGTATTGCTTAACCGCTTGCCGACCGCTGATCGGCAATCGACGGCGACAGTGTGGCGCTCCTGCGCAAATCGCCGTCATATGACGGCGGGTGCGAGATCGTGCCCAGTGAGCGCGCGCAGAGGGCCAGGGAGCGGGTGTGGATCTCCGCTGCCCACCCGCGATGCCCCCCCCCCCCGGAGTGAAAGAACGGAGGTCTGTGTAAGTAAACACGGACCTCCGTTCTGTGAGGGGGGAAGGGCTGTGATCACAGCCTTCCTCTACATGGAAGCTGTGATCGCTTCCCTTCCCCCGCTAGGGCAGTCCCCCCACAGTAAGAACACACCCAGGGAACACAGTTAACCCTTAGAGCGCCCCCTGCAGGTTAACCCCTTTACTGCCATTGGCATTTACACAGTAATCAGTGCATTTTTATAGTACTGATCGCTGTATAAATGCCAATGGTCCCAAAAAAGTGTCAAAATGTTCCGACATGTCCGCTGAAATATCGCAGTACCGCTAAAAATTGCAGATCGCCGCCATTACTAGTAAAAAATAAAAAAAATAAATAAAAACCCCAGAAATGAATTCTCATCATCCGTAAACGCGACCACTTTTGCGCAAACCAATCAATAAACGCCGATTGCGATTTTTTTTATATCACAAATATGAGGAAGAATATAAATCGGCCAAAACCGATGAAAAAAAATGTTTTTTTATATATATTTTTTTTGGATTTGTATTTTAGCAAAAAAGTAAGAAATCTGGGTTTTTTTGCAAAATGGTCGCTCTTCTTTTGTTTATAGCGGGATGAGAAATGACGCAGCGGTGATCAAATATCACCAAAAGAAAGCTCTATTTGTGGGAAAAAAGGACGCAAATTTCGTTTGGGTACAACGTCGCACGATGCGCAATTTTCAGTTAAAGCGACGCAGTGCCGAATCGCAAAAAGGGCTCTGGTCCTAAAGGGGGAAATCCTTCCGGGGCTGAAGTGGTTAAAGTGGAAGTTCACCCTGGAATTGCTCAGTGAACATTGAACAGCCACATAACATATGTACCTTGATAAATGCTTAGCACCATGTTTGACTTCTGTCCAAGCTCTGGTTATCCAACAATCGGCACTGGAAACTGCTAGTCATTTACCAGTGAAAAAATGCAACTTGTTTTGTTGTTTTGCCCCCTCATGTTATCTATCTATTTGACAGCTTCAGGGCACAAAGGACAAGCATTAAAGCACTTTCAGGTCATGCTTTGCAATTAAAGGATGTACTGTAGATAACATGAAGGGTGCCGAAAGGGTTGATTTACTAAAACTGGAGAGTGCAAAATCTGGTGCAGCTCTGCATAGAACCAATCAGTGTCTAGTGGTTTTTTGTTTTTTTTAAAGCTTAACTGAATAAGTTGTAGTTAGAAGCTGGTTGGCTACCATGCACAGCCGCACCAGATTTTTCTCTCTCCAGTTTTATTAAATCAAACCTATTAAGTTGCATGGTGTTGCTGATAAACAGCCAGCAGGTTCTCGAGTGTGGACAGATGTCAAACATGGCCCAATGCATTTATCAAGGAACATGTGTTATGGCTGTTTAATGTTCATTGAGTCAACTTCCACTTTAATATTTGTAACTTATGAACAACACTAGCAACAGGCTGTATAGGGTTTTAAAGTCCACACCAGTCAATACTGATGGTTAAGCCTTGAGATGCATACCCCATAGCCACATTTTTTTTCCCACAGTCCAATTTTCCTTCTAGATATAGTCCATTTTTTCCTTCCACTGCACTACTCTAGCACACATTGCTCAGCTTTCTTAGCAGCTCGGTTCTTCCTTCTTCCTGGGTTTCATGGTCACGTTCATGATCTGCAGATGGCCCTGGGCACTTGTGCTATATAAGGCAGGTCATAGGTCATAGTGGGTTGAAAAATAAAAAAAAAAGGATTTCATTCCCCCATCAACACACTTAGTGCTAATGGGGTGATGTTTGTGCACAGAGATATTGTATTTTGACAGCAGGGAGAGTTCCCCACCATTAGAATACAATAATCAGTGTTGCTGGCTGTAGTCGGCAGTACTGAGTGATTGAGTCAATCGAGAGATCCACTTCTGTACAACCAGCCTGCCCATAAATGGATCGAAAATAGGCCAGTCCCTGCTGAATTGGCCAAAATTCAATCTATCTATGGCTAGCTTAAGTCCAATATTATCTACTGTAATATACATACATTAGTAGAACAGAAGAAACTTTTGAATGATCCATCACCTTTTTTCAGCCTAGAGCCTGGTATACACAGGGAGTTTTTTTGTTCAACCCAGGAGGCTGAACAAAAAAAAAGTGACAGATTGCCATACTAACACAAGCAATGTTAGAACAGGGATCTCTCCCGCTAAGCTATTGTGTTCTGGCAGGGGGACAGCCCCCCATCAGAACATACTGATCTGCACTCACAACCATTTGCTGCAAGTGCTGATCAGTTGCTGATTTTCCAGCATGCCCGTTCGATAAAAGCCGGTCATTTCTGTCGGACAGGCTGCTGTACACATGGACCGAATGTCAGCCGCTTTTTATTGAACCGGCTGATACTGTCCGCTATTCAGCCCACGTGTACAAACCTTAGGTCTTCTTATTTACTTCAAACCTGAGCTCCAGGCAAATTATAAACTAACACCCTTTAAAAGAAACTCCAATGTTTATTAAGTTTATATGTTTTTTCACTGAAATTTTAGAATCTCAGAGCACTATGGGCTATCTAAGAAAACAGCACAATAGAAAGTTGGCTGCCTTATAACACGCATTGTCTGATTGAAACCTCAGACTCAGTTGTCCAGTGAGGTATGATACACTTTCTCAACTTAAGTGTGTGTATTTCATCTCAAGCAACTTTCTACAGCAGGTAGTAAAGAGAGGGGGAAAACAAGAAAAATGTTGGATAGAAGACTACATAATTATCTTGTGTATTATATTATACTTCATGACTGAAAAAAAATTCTAACAATACGTTTGTTTTAATGGTCCTAACCAGGGCTTTTTTCAGCTGGAACTTGGTGGAACACAGTTCCACCACCTCTGGGTCAGGCCCTCTGCTCCCTGCTCACCACTATCACTTGTAAACACAAAAGTCTGGCTTCTGTGTTTACAAGTGACAGCTTGTCTCCCAATGGCTCCCACAGATCTGATCTCCTCAGCGGCTTCCAGGATTTAGGATGAGGACAAAGGGCATACAGGTGCCCAGGGTGGAGTGTGGATACTGACGCCCCCACTGGATGATCTCCCTGCAAGTGAGAGAGGCAGAGTGACCTACAGTGTGCGGGGAGACACTAGAACTGGATGGGTGCTTCAGCTTAATACAGCAACAAAAGTAAGATATGTGGAAGATGGTGGAGCTTTTTAGCAGGATGGGAGAGAGGATGGGGGCAGTGGAAGGGAGGTTGCATGCAGAGGTCAGAACTGAAGAGGGGTGAAAGTGAGATGTGGATAGGGGATGCAGAGGTAGACAGCTGTGGAAGAAGGTTGAACTCTGCACTCTGTGTGTAGCGCACCCCTGAACTCTGCACTCTGTGCGTAACACCCCATGCCTCCACCCTGAACTCTGCACTCTGTACGTAATGCAACCCTGGTATTTAATGCCCCTGTAAGACCCTCCCACTGCTAGTGAAAGGCTTGAATGGTGTGTATGCATGGGGGGATCGGAGTTTAGGGGGTTGTGGTCAAGTTCCTGCACCTATTTACTGAGAAAAAAAGCCCTGGTCCTAACTACAATAGACAAAAAAAATATATACAAACTATAACAAATTCTCTTTAATGCAGTTGTGTAGTCATTTAAAAATAGAGAACGTTAGTTTTTAATACAACTAGCATAGCTTCATGAACTTGTCTTAATATCAACCTTCATTATCCAACAACATTAAGATTGTTAAGGGGGGCAGCACTAGGAGTCAATCAGGATCTGCTTCATGCACATGTGTTGACAGGATACAAGCTGACAGGAGGAAACCATGGAGTGAGCATAGAGGGGAAAGGGAGCTACATTTCTTGACCTCTTAGAGAGAAAGTGGCATCACAGTTATAGTTGTACTTCCTGGCAGAGATGTATGAGAATCATAATTTTGGAAGGACATAATTACAAATCCTTTGGTAGATAAGACACTTCACATATGTATTTCAAATGTGTATTTAGCTGTTTGTCCGAAATTCAGCTTTCATTTGAATGCAATTCTTTCCATTAGTTGTATGCTTTTCAGATGATTAGCTAAACAGAATAAACTACTTTAAAAACATTTATCAGACACATGCTGTATCACAATACAATATTCTCTGACCTCGACCTTTTGTGAAACAGCTTTTAACAGGTCAGTGGGAATGGAATACTGGGTTGTTCTTCGAGGGAACTTCCTCTTAAATATAGTGCCTTCTGTTTCTTCCTAATATGCACCCAGCTGTGATTGGAATGAATGGCACATCTAATACAGACATTATTCTATCTATTTATCAGTTTTGCTAATGTTAGGGTGTAGTTAAGGCCATCAAAATGCAATTGTGTATTGTAAGATCCTTTATAAATCAATCATTCAAGTTGTATCCAGACAGGTAGGCTCTAATGTTGAAAAGCTGTTGGTAGATTTATAATAAACTAAACAATGGAATTGTTACTGATAAAAAATACAATTGGATTGTAATGTGTAAATGTGTAGGGTGCCTGTAGATGGCCTGATTTTTGAAAAGTGACAATTCGGCTCTTTATAAACTACCTAGTGTAATAAATGTCTTTTGGAAGAACCTTCATGTATGATGTAGAATAGGCAGATGTCTCCCTGTCATTTTTAGTGTCACCCATAGCTAGTTATAATGTGGGCTGGCAGTGTTATGATCCGTAAAATGGTTGTGTCTAAATGTGCAAAATAGTTTAAGCTAATCAAGAATGTTTGTGCACTGAGCTGATAACACTCACATATACACAGTGGCTAAGTGGTTAGCACTTCTACCTAGCAGCACTAGGGTCTTTGGTTTGAATCCCAGCCACGGCACTACCTGCCTGGAGTTTGCATGATCTCCCTATGCCTTTGTGGGTTTCCTGCCACACTCCAAATGTATTAAAAACTGAATGGATGAGTCACTGGTTGTGGGTGGTTGTGTGGGTGAGTAGGGAGAAATCCTCCCAGTAGGTTGTACCCAGTATTGGATAATGGCAATGAAACCACTTGGGGTTTGGGCTGCTGCCTTTTTGGTATGGCCTACTGGGAAAAGTAGGAAGGAAGGAATGGCCGGTGTCTAAAAAAAAATTGTGAATTTGAGAGTAAGTTAAACAGTGTTTATTGAAAGCGACAAGTAATGTGTTTCGGAGGAAAGGACGTAATAGCTGCATGCTATTAAATAGGAAAAGTTCCCAAAATGGTTGTATGTTTGTGAGGTTTTGGAAAGCAGACTGACAGAGTTAAAGTAGATAGATAGAATTAGAATAGATTGATAGAACTCTGCTTTAAGTATATAGAACTGGGTGGGTCATCCTGAGTCCAACCATTCTACAACCAAATGACAAGGGAAAAGGTTTCAAGACAGGAATCATGTGGACTTCTCATTTTTCAACACATTGCATCAGCATAATTTTTTCAATTTTAGAATGTTTTTTAAAATACAAAGCATAGTGCTGGAGGCCTGTATTTAGTTCCCAAAAGGAACCCTGTCTGCTTGGGAAATGCTCTCCCATAAGTTCTTTCTGTGCTTGGGTGTGCTTCCTTTGGTTTTCCTTTATTATCCACTTATTTGTTAACCTGTCTTAAAAGAAAGTGTAGGTGCTAGTCTGGCTACAAACATTATATTGTAGTCTTCACTGGGACTGTCCCAGATGTGTATGATTCTATGCATTAATTTTGGGAAGTATTGGAATATCTGTCATGTGTTTATTGTTGTCAGATTTCCCTGTTGGAGAGCTTTCTCTTCCCTTCCCCATTCTAGGAACCATGCAGGATGTAAGGAAAATATACTATATTGTCAAAAGTATTGAGACACCTGCCTTTACACGCATATGAATTTTAAAGGCATCCCAGTCTTAGTCCGTAGGGTTCAATATAGAGTTGGCCCACTCTTTGCAGCTTTCCACAAGGTTTAGGAGTGTATCTATGGGAATGTCTGTCAATATATAGTTAACTGCCCTCGCGCTATCACTGTGTATGGGTATAAGTGAAAGAATGTGTTCCGGCTGCTGGCGGCACTTTATAGCAAATCCATAGCTATTGTGATAGATATAAAATGAAAAATAAATAAGTGCTGAGCTACCAAAAAATGTGCGGTCACTGTGCTACAAAGTCAACAAAATAATAAATTAATAAAATGCAAAGATGTGCAAACACTCAACCCCGTGTATCTTACAAATCCAGCAAAATGGAACAATGCATAAATGCCTTAACCTCCTTGGCGGTATGATTATTTCAGATTTTTGGTGCTGAAAGCTGTACCATTTTTTTGCATGGAAATTTGGTGTTTTATATTGTAGGCCTGTAATTCTTAGGAATAACTCACTTAAATCTGTCCAAACAAGAGTCTAGTAGACATCTAGGGTAAAAATAACTATAAATAATAACAAATAATAATATAATAATAATATTTTTTATTCAATACATTTTAGTAAATAATATAATCAAAAACACTGACTTTTTTTTGGCCAAACAAGGATGCAATATTACTAGTCATATTGCTTCAATAAATGTCCCGGTTATGGAACATTTTAAAACATGGTACAGCACAAAGTCCGACGTCACAATCGGGACAATAGAACCGGGTTTATTTTCGGATTTTCCTTCCAGTGTTGTCACGCTTAGAGCAGCAAACCACACACATCCTTGCAGAATTCTTTTCCGTTGGTGGAATGTAGTCCATAAAGTGCCGACCAGTCAGTCGTTCTGGGTTCACAACGCCAACAGCACGACGTCAAGATATATTTACAGTCGTTGGTGTTTGGTGCTTGAGAAATATACGTTCGGCAACCTTCCAAACAAGCATGAACTACCGGCTTGTCACTCTTTTTTTTTAGCAGAATGAATGCATTCCACAAACACTGTTCAAGAAGATGTCTGAATATTTTTTTGTAATATTTTTTTTGTTGATTTCTCATCGCTGGATAGAATGTCATGGCCTGGTCAGATCTGTCCACACCTCCCATTGTGTTATTGTAATCCATGACGACTTGTGGTTTCATTACAGCTTTTCCACCTTTTGTGTGTATCTTGACAGTAGTGGTGTTGTGAATAGTACTCATAAGGCACACACCTTTTTTGTCGTGCCATCTCAGTGCCATCATTTTGCCTTTTTGCCAGGCAACTATTTCTCCTGCCTTGAGCTTTTTATTGCCAAAGGTTGGCGGCATGTCACGCCTGTTAGCCTGAACGGTCCCATAAGCATCCGTCTTGTTGTGTAGAAGGAACTCATAGAGTTCTGGAGAAGTGTAAAAATTGTCTGTGGTTACACAGTAGCCCTGATTCAGCAATGGCTCAATCAAAGTAAGAACCGAAGCAGTAGCCATTCCATAATTACTGAATCGTTCATTGAATTTGGTTCCTTTCCCGGTGTATAGGACCGAATTCCATATGTAACCAGAGCTTGATTCACATAGCATGAATGATTTTATTCCAAATCGTGCTCTCTTTGACGCCATATACTGTATCCATTTGAGTCTTCCTTTGTAGGCCATTCGATTTTCGTCAATACTAATGTCTCTATCGGGTACCTAGGTCTGCTGGAAATGTTTCAGAATAATTTGATAAACCTCCCAAATTTTTTTGAGTTTTGGAGCTGGATGAGAAGTTTCATCAAATTCTCCATTATTTGCCAAGTGCAAATATTTCATTATCAGAGAAAATTTGTACTCCGGCATGACCGTGCCAAAAAAAGGAGTGGCCAGTAATTTGTTGGTTGTCCAGTACCACTTCTGCAGGGTTTTCCCCACCACTTCCTGAAGAATGATTAGGCCAAGAAACTTCCAGATGTCCTCTTTGGTCACGGGTTTCCACTTTCTGCTCCTTGAAAACCTCTGATGCATAGCAGCTTGTTGCTCCTGGTACCTATTTGTTTCAGTAACAATTTTTTCAATAACCTCATTGGTCAAAAAGAGTTGGAGGTATGCCAAGGGGTTGTCATCCTCAACATCCACTTTGATACCAGGTGCTCCAGTAAAGGGGAATCTTGGGGGCGATACGTGCTCCGTATCGCAGTCAATCGAGCACCAAGTCCGCACATCGCTGGGCACAGTCGCAGGATCATCGCTGAAATTGCTTTCTGTGTCTGATGACGAACTTCCCCACGAATCGCTATCACTCAATTCTGCAAGCTATTCTGTATCACCGTCGCTGTTTTCCAGCAGGTCATATACCGCTTTTGAGGTGGAGGCGCGCTTTTTTGATGCCATGGTCGCTCTGCAGTTTCCAGACTCAAAGTACAGTAGAACTGCAGGCAAGGGCACTGGAGAAAGCACTGGGGGGCAAACCAAGGTCAATTTATTTTATTTAGTAATGTAATCCAATAGGATTACAATGTATCAGTGTGTTTGTGCTTTATACTTTTTGAATTTGCCGCCGGTTCCGTCCCCCTGTGTCGCTCGCAGGGAACGGAAGCCAGGGCACACAGAGCATTGGGAGGAAGATCCAGCCACCGTACACTGCGGGAATACATTGTGGAATCCCGGGGACAAGGTAAGTAACCTCTTCCAGGATCCAGCAATGCAATCCTGAGTGTGGCTCTGGGTTACCGCTAATGGTACTGAAATTCCACCCCAAGCCACACTCGGGAATACCGCCAGGGAGGTTAAAATAAATACTATACACTGTGCAAATCCACAAAAAAATAGATCTACTGGGAACATTACTAGCCAGAGCATTGACCACTCTGTACACTAATGAACTATACAGCGGTAGAGCTTGGGTGAGTTTCTCCTCAACCCGATAGGGCACCTTTGGGATGAATTAGAGCAGAGACTGCAAGCCAGACCTTCTTGTCCACATCAGTGCCTGACCTCACAAAAGTGCTTCTGAAAGAATGGTCAAACATTCCCATAGACGCACTCCTAAACCTTGTGGCCAGCCCTCCCAGAAGAGTTGAAGCTGTTCTAGCTGCAAAGGGTGCGCCAACTCAATATTGAACCCTATGGACTAAGACTAGGATGCCATTAAAGTTCATGTGTAAAGGCAGGTGTCCCAATACTTTTGACAATATCGTGTAATTTCAATAGTGGAACAGCAAAAAAAAAAAAAACCCAATGGCAATTTCAATCCTACTAATATAAACGTGCTTCTATTGCTTTTTGTCCCCACTGGAAAGAGTCCACTTATTTCCTGTCCTAGTGACCGCACAGGAAGGGAAGATAATATCTTCAAATGAGCACAGCCAACAATAAAAACCTGGCAAAGGTTCCAACCATTCTGCATTCTATCCAAAACTGGGAAAATAAACCTTTGGTCTAAAGTTACACTTTAAGGCTAAGTTAACACTATCTGACAATAAAACAATCCGACTTTGATCCTCTTTCGCTCTATGATTTACGGTCCTACATCTGCCTTACATCGGGCCGATTTCTGTGAACCGTGATCTGACTTTGATCCCAACAATACCAGGCACCTTGTGCTCTGGGGCTCTTGAAGGGGAAGCCCTGCCAAACTAAAAAAAAAAAAAAGGCATGGGGTCCCCCTCCAAGATCATACCAGGCCCTTCGGTCTGGTATGGATTTTAAGGGGAACCCCAACGCCAAAAAAAGGCATAGGGTCCCCCCCAAAATCCATACCAGACCCTTATCCAAGCAAGCAGCCTGGCAGGCCAGGAAAGGGGATGGGGATGAGCGAGCACACCCCCTCCTGGACCATACCAGGCCACATGCCCTCAACATGGGGAGTATGGGGACTTTAGGGCAGGGAGGCTCTGCGCCCCCACCCCAAAGCACCTTGTCCCCATGTTGATGAGTACAAGGGCCTCTTCCCAACAACCCTTGCCATCACCTGGAGGCCCCGCCCCCTTATGATGTCACCACCTGGGTGGGATGTGATGTCATAATGGGGTGGGGCCTCTGGGTGATGTCATCAGATGGCCCTGCCCCATGCCAATATAAGTCTCTGCACAGTGCGGAGACACCATTAGTCCAGGAGATCTCGTTGTGTCAACATGGGAAGAAGAAGAGAGGAAGAACAGAGGGAGAAGAAAGTGGAGAAGACCCGCAAAGAGCATAAGACACCGTGGCAAGGAAGAATAACCGGCAGAAGAAAGAAGACCCCTCAGAAGAAAGAAAACCCTGAAAAAGAGCAGAAGAAAGAAGTCACCGGAGAGAGGAGAAGAAATCAGAGTTATGTGTTTTTTTTACACTTCTTTTAGGTGAATGGGTAGGGGTACAATGTACCCCATACTCATTCACATAGGATGGGGGGCAGGATCTGGGGGCCCCCTTGTTAAAGGGGGCTTCCAGATTCCGATAAGCCCCCACCCGCAGACCCCGACAACCACCAGCAAGGGTTATCAGGAAGAGGCCCTTGTCCTCATCAACATTGGGACAAGGTGCTTTGGGGTGGGGGCGCAGAGCCCCCCCTGCCCCAAATCACCCATACTCCCCATGTTGAGGGTATGTGTTCTGGTATGGTCCAGGAGGGGGGGCGCTCGCTCATCCCCACCCCCTTTCCTGGCCTGCCAGGCTGTATGCTCGGATAAGAGTCTGGTATGGATTTTGGTGGACCCTATGCCATTTTTTCAGCATGGGGGCGCCCCTTAAAATCCATACCAGGCAGAAGGGCCTGGTATGGATTTTGGGGGGCCCTTCGCCATTTTTTTGGCGTGGGGTCCCCCTTAAAATCCATACCAAATCGAAGGGTCTAGTATGGATTTTGGGGAGACCCTACACCGTTTTTTCGGCATGGGCATTCCCTTTAAAATCCATGCCAGACCAAAGGGCCTGGTATGCTCCTGGAGGGGGACCCCATGCTGTTTTTTTTAAATTTGGCATGGAGTTCCCCTTTATGATCCTCGGAGCACAAGTCACATGACAAAGTCGGATCAGTTAAGACAATGATCCGACTTTGATCCGACCTCAATGATCAAAGTCGGACAAAAATAGTACAGTATCCTTTTTCAAAGTCGGTCCGACTTGTGTCAGACCAGTTAAGATGGCTATCATAGGGAATAATTGATTTTGTGACGTAATGCGACTTGTGCTCCTAATGTCGGTCCAATTCTCGGACTAGTGTGAACCTATTCTAATGTATATGTATTTCCAAGTATGCTTTGTTTTGTGAAGTGCTTCCCCATTATTAAATTAAATACTTGCAAAGATCTCATTATTGCTCTCTGTTACAGTGTACATGTGTGAGTGATTTAAGAAAAGATCACTCTGCTTTAAACACAGTTTATCTAACACCACATAGCTGAGTTTTGTGTTTATAAAGTCCCAAATGTTGAATGAGAATTCACTTAAGCACTTATTTGAAACGTTTTTATTAGGCTGAGGGAATATAGACGTAGGTCAGTGATTATAAACACAAGCTAATGATTTGCATAAAGTTATACAGATTAATTCTCTAATAAACATAAGTACTTTTTACTGTGATTATAAAAATGATATGTTATATTTAGCAAGGGAAAAGTTAGGCTATATTAGGTTCCTTGTGATCTATAGAAAGGCAGTGGTAGGCAGGATATCTACGACCCGTCATACTAAGGCACCGTTTTAGTACATAGGCTAACAATGTCCAACTCTCTTGTTTACACATGCAATTGGGGAGTGGTAAAAATAGGTGATTGAGCTGCAGTTTTTGCCTAGGTTTAGTGGTTCTGGGAATGCAGTTAAATCACATGTATTCCCCTGACCCACAGGCAAGACATGCTGCTCTTCTGCAGACACGCAGGGTGCCATTAATTCTTACAGATACAGCAGCCAATACAAATGCATGGGGTGCTGTACCCATAAACATGGCACGCAGGACCTGCTACAGTGTGATGCTAAGCTTACAGTCCCAAGAACTCTAGCATAGTGGCCAGAGGGGGCGGTACATATGCCAGGGCTGAAATGTTTTGTTAGGCAGTACTGCCACCGAAATCGGCCTATTCATGTGAATGAGGTTGGGCTGCAAATCCTTTTTCAGAGGGGCAGAATAGGTTGCTACCAGTGTAAGTGAGCCCTGAATGTGGGACTAGTTTCAGAGGAAAAATACAACATTACAACATCAAGCATTGTACATGCTTTTTTTCCTGGATCCTTTAAAGTAAATTATTGCTTTTTCCAGGGCATTCCAACAAGTTCACTTCAATAGTGGCCCACCAATATTACATACTCATCATCCTTCACTACCCCACTGTTCTGTTATGCTACCAGGACAAAAAATAAATATCCAGAACTTCCAAGACTGGGGAGCATGCGACTCAACCCAAGGGTAAAGATATGGCACTGACATTCTTGCAACGGACAATGTTGCTCAGTGGCGGCTGGTGCTCAATATATTGGGGGGCGGCAAACTAACACCGACCCTCCCCCGTGGGAGGCGGCCGGGAATGCGGCGATCACAACCCCCCTGGAGACAGAAGGGGAAAACACCCACCCTCCCTCCAGCAGACAGCATTACCTTTGGAGTCAGGGGCCGTTGATTCTCCTCCCGGGCAAACAGGAAGTGTGCCCTGAGACACGATTGGCCAGGGAGTCCTAAGACTCCCTGGCCAACCGGGTCGCAGGAACTGCTTCCTAATTTGGTGGGAGAAGAATCAGGAAGACAATAGTGAATATTAATTCACTATTGTCACACAAGTGGGTGGGCTTGGGGCCCAGTGCTCTGCGCCCCCTGAGCCCACCCTTTTTTTAAGCTAATTAGAGCCTCAGGCTCTAAATACGTACTTTAAAAAAACCCTATTGGAATCCATGCATCCGGCGCCCTGCATGTAGATTAGGGACAGGGCGCATGGATTAGGGGGGCGGCGCCCCTTATTGGCGGGCAACCATTGCCACTGGTTCTTTGTGATTGGTCACTTAGGCACCCAGCATTGTCAGATGTGGGCTGAAATAAAGTTCTCAGCCCTGTATAAATAGGTAACTTAGAACTTACATAGACAACCTGAGCATGAGCAGTGAACTGTCCATCATCACTTTGCCTTGTCGAAAGTAAACCAGCACAAATCCAAATTTTTAGCATTTTGCCATAATGTGCTAGTGTGCATAGTTATTCCTGTTTACTAATCTGCACATGATTGGGTATTCAAAGTTCAGAGGAATGTGCTTTTCACATGTTTATTTTACACACTTTATTGAGTGAAAATTCTTGAATTCTTTAGTAAATCAGTCTGTCTCCTCAACTTAGCTTTAAAGTGCAATTTACTTTTAGTGAACTTGTACTGTATCTTGTTACACCCACCAACCCCACCAGTATACTAATAGAGTGAACAGATAGCAGCACACCTAACATTTTAGCCTGCAGACCTCATGGATGTTCACTGCAGTATGGGGGCCTTTGGCCAAAGGAGGATGCTCTGTTAGCATTGAGCAAAGGGAGAGGAGGACTCTGATTGGCCACAGAGCAGCCAGATAGCGCCCCCCCCCCCCCCAGAGAAAAGGGATGGAATGCAACACACTAGGGAAGACTGGGGAGAGAGAGAAAGGCAGGCTGCCAGCCTAAGGAGGGAGATACACAGGACCATGAGGAATGGAAGTGGGACAATCTGGCAGTAGGGACTAAGCCCTAGACTCCAGGGTGGCATATTGTGTGTACAGCTAGCAGAAATAATAAAGAAGAAATAGAATCTTGCCTGTGTGTCTGTTTACAGACTGCACCTGTTTGCCACATTCTGCACTGCTTATCACTGAGCCCCTTGAGGAAGGGTCTTTTGAATTCTCCTCCAAATGACCCCTTGAGAAGCCAGGCCCTTATACCTTTGTTGTGACAGAAAGAAGGGGCGATCTACTTTCCACCCGCCCCTATCTAGCATGGACAGTGTGGCCTGCAGGTACATCCATCAGAAGGACAGTCATTGGACACTAGAGTGATGAGCTGTTGTTAGAAGACTGTGCTGAGGGTTAATTGCATTTGATTGTTGTTTCATCTAGCTCCTGGAAGGAGCTGCTCTATTTGAACTTCCTGCTTCCTGTAGCCAGTGCTGTTCGTTCTACAGTGTGTGAGTGTTGCTGAGTAGTCTGTATCCTGATTTCCTGTTCCTGTGACCCGACTTGTTTCTGACGTTGATTGATCTCCACCTGCCCCGACCCCAGCTTGCCCACGACCATTCTCCTGCCTGATCCTTGTGTACTTCACCTGCCTGACTGTTGATGACCTTGCCTGCACCTGACGACCCCTCTGCCTACTCCACCTGTGCCGCTTTGCCAGCCAGTTGACGACCTCAGCCTGCACCACCACTCTACTACTGCACGAGCCGCAACTGGACCCTTCACACCATCACCAGTGATCCTGTCCGACCCTTGTGCCCCCCTGTGCTCCCGAACCTCCTGTCTGCTCTACCAGGGGTTCCCGAACCAGGGCTGTAAGAGTGGTTGCTCCCTGCACAAGACAGACTCCACCACCAGGTGCGTGACAGCTGCCTTTAGCCACCATCTTGTGTGCTGAACTTTCCTACATCAGTTTGGGGATGCTACTGCCAATGGCAAGGCTTTCTTAACCCCTTTGACGCAGGCCATATGTACATATGAGGCTGCTCAGTGGGTGGGCCTTAATGCACTTACCGTGCTGAGAGCATGCTCTATGAACACTTCTAGCATGGTAGCCAGTGGGGATTGGTGCATACTAGTGATGCATGCTTGTGATTGGGAGCTTTCCGATCATGTGACTGCTGTGACAGACAATCACAACAGTCACATGACCCGAATGCCTGCCTCCATCTCCCGGCTTTTAGAAATTTAAAAGGGCTGGGAGGCAGTCAGCATGGAGAGGTTAAAGGAGAACTGGACTGTTTTACTGTTGCTTTTTTGGGACACTTTGCAAAATTACCTTTACTCTTGCGGATTATAAATATCTTGAAGGGCCCCAATGTCGTCAGACTTTCTCTGTCCAGTGGTTAGTAATGGTTTAAAGGGTGTATTTAAACTCCAATAATTTAAATTATTTCTCTGATTCCATATCAGGGATATTGTCAGGGATCTCGTACATTTCTGTGCAGCAGGTGCCCATAACCGTATATGCATGAGCATGTACATACGCATACGTGTGTGCACACATCCACAGAACGTGGCACCCAGCTCCCTATTTAAAGCGTAACTTCACTTTTGTTGAAAAAAAACATTCCCCTCTGGGTGATCTATGTACATTGCAAGGAATTTAACAAACTTTGTTGCAGATTCATACCTTTTTGTTATTGTGAATAAATCACTGTTTGTTCCTCTGTGCCCCTGTGATCAATGAGTCTAATGGGAGTGGCTTCATAATTATCAATCAGCTGCAGCAGCTGCAGAGAACTAATGAGGAAAGCTGCATTCCTTTAGAGATGTTCCTATTGGGAGTTTCTCACCAAAAATGGCATTTTTGTTGCAGGGTAGAAATCTGACTTGTATATTAGTGCAGACTTCTGGGAAAATCAGTGAGCCAATCACACAAGCAGGAAATTATGACAGTAGCTACAGATTGAAAAAGAAAGGTATTTTTTAATAACATTCAATTACAAAATGACTTTTGTTGCAATTTTATACACTAAATTATTTTTTCTTTATTTGCTATTTTTTTACTCCACGAAAGTGGAGTTACCCTTTTAAATCGAGAGCCTGCCTGGCCACAGTGCTGGATTGTCTTCATCTCTGGTTCCTAGGTTCCTGGTTCTTGACAGTTTTCTTACTTTGTTCTTGACCCAGCTATGCCTGACTCCTCTCTTTGATCCCCCCTGACTGTTATGTCTGCTGCTCGCTTGCCTTGGATTTCTGACTATGTCTTTGACTCCTGACTGGTACCTTGCTGCCAGCACGTTACAAACTCTCTGCCTGTTTCTGACCTTGAATCTGGTCCTGACCCTGCACCTGTCTGCTGTTGAACATAGCCTTTGACCAGTCTCCACCACCAGGGGTGCTTGGACAGGAACTACGCAAGAGACAATCCGCATCATCTCAGGCTCCACAGTCAGGTATGTGACAGATATTTTTTGCACTATGTGATGTTTATTACTGCCTGCAGTGTCATTCTCCACTAGCCTAATGTGTTTGAGACAGGGCCTCTCATAGGTGGCAAAGATTCTGTTGGGTTCTTGGATTATATTGCTGTATATTGTTTTTAATGCTGTTCAGTCTTTCTAACCGGTGCTTCGCTGCAGGGTTTATTGTTGTTTGTTTTAGTAAAGTGCAAATATTGCTATTGGTGTGTCGGGGTATTGTCCAGTTACAGGACAAGACATCATTATGAACAGTGGGAGATCCCAACATTTTCAGCAGTTCCTCATTGCCACAGCTTGAATTATTTTTTTGTTTTGTAAATTGCCTCTATTCTGTATACCCGTGATACTGATGTAAAGATGATGACAGAAAAAAAATAATACAATTTGAAAAGGAAATTCTGTAGTTAAGTAAGATTCGATTAAATATCAGCAAGAAATATGATAGTGAGTAAGCCTGATCAGCATCTAAAAACATTAAACACTTTCACAGTAGTGTGGTTTGTACATTAAAATTGTTTAAAAGCTCTAGAACTGAAGAAGTGCATGAAAGGCCACATGCATGCAATATAAACTGTATACACTTCCCTACAAATTTTACATTTTAACTTGATTTTAAGCGGCAAAGGAACCCATACTTTAATGATCCCCACACAGTAATGTTTACAATTTTTCTCAAGAACTATTAGACACTGTCATGAGAACCGTCTTATAATGACTTCTCACATAGCAATAGTACGTTTTCTCCTAATTACTGTACATGTATATTTTTCTGTTTCCATGTTGGCCTCAACTATACTGTGTACTATGTTATTGATTTATGGGCCTATTTATATCAGCTTGAACTATACATTTTACATGACAACAATAACAAAAGATTTTAAAGGGAAACGTCTTTCTAAAACAATTATTGGTATAGCCTAGAGCTCAAACTGCACAGGTAAGTCCAAAAGATTTTTCAGGGTTTGTGCTCTTATTCTGCCATATGTAGCACCTTGGTTTTGAACAGGGATGCTGTCAAATCTAGTTTGCTGGGTGGTAACTAGCCTGCCCAATTGCTAGAGGATCTCCTGATTCTTTTCCTAACTCTGAGTTTGATGCACCTCTCTCCTCTGCCATTGTATGGTACTGCTTCTTATGGCATTGGAATGATAAAGTGCATATGAACTTGGAATATGAATGGATAGGCTGCTCTAGCCAATGGGCAGGGGTTTTTTGGTTCCCCATAGCCTGCTGGCAGAGCCTATTTATTTGGGAGTCAGGTGATCGCTGTTCTGTGCCACGTGGATGACCGTCTGAGTGGACGTGTGTTGAAAACTCACGGCTGCTAGGCCAGAACCCTGGGGCCTATCCGGGAACACCTGGTTGCTAGGCAGTTTGAGGCCTACCCAGGACAAGAAGCAGCAGCGTAAGGTTGGGGCTTCATGTCGGAAGCCTAACCAAGTTGCACGGGTTCTGCCGACCAGAGAACCCCTATTTTCAGAGGTGAAGGGACAGAGTTGTTAACGGAGGACAACCATTTCTGTCACCAGAGGCAAACTGTGAACCAGGGTCAGAGGTAAAGAGGAAACTGCCACCCAGAGTTCAGAGTCTTAGAGAGCAGTTTTTTTCACTAACGGGATGGAGGAGAAGTTGAGAAAGTCTCAGCGGAAGTCAAGCTAGGAACCCAGCAAGATAGATGGGGTGACGCTTGAAAGAGAGTTCAGCAGTTGGGCTGAAGAGCCAAGCAAGGTACCCATCAGGTCGGAAGGTACAGCTGTTGGCTGTGTAAAGTTCAAAGGACCCAGTGGCAGTGGAAGTCCAAGGACTCTTGTTAAGAGACTGTGAGTTCAAGTTTATGAAGCTGCAGTGGGAGGCTGTGAGATGGAGGCCAGGTCTACACAACGGGGATACCAAGTTTGGTACGTGTACCAATCTGCATTGAAGTCAAAAGTACATATTCAATACCAAAGGAAATAGTTCTTGTCAGGCACAGTTCAGTTTAAAGGGCTGTGGGACTATACAACTACCTTAATGTACTATTTTTGTGAGTCTCTGAGTCTGTTAAGTGTCTTTGCACCTACTCAAAGGGTATCCTGGCCCTAATGCTCTCTCCCCAGAGAAAATAAATCTCTTTTGTCTGGTGCCCAACTCAATTCTTCTATCTGCACCCACCATGCCTAGTAGCCCACCCTATGAAGATGGATGTCAGCTGTCCCTGGCTCTGGAGGTCATCATTGAGCCTCTAGGGGTCAGGGCCATGGCTACATTTGGTGCCTAACGTGGGGTAAAGGCATTGTGCCTGCAAGAATATAACCATAAAGGGATCTCATCTGGCTCCATGGGGAAATGGAAAGTAACAGCTCTACTCATAATAGACTGTGTTGCTGTTCATGTGAAAGTTGTGGGGAAGAACCAACGTGTCTCATTGCTCATGGGTGAGTGTCGGCCTGGTCATTTGTCCCTTCGCACCAGTGCTGCATGGGTTAAAACAGACTCCATTAAAGTTTTGGCAAACCCTACGAAGTAGGAGATGAGCACTGAGGTTCACACGTGAGCCAATCCACCGGAGGAGTTGCCCTGCAGAGGAGGATAGGGGAGTGTTGCCACATGTGTCGGAAGGAAAATCTGAAGTTAAAATTACATTATCGTTCTGACTGTCGGTGTTCGTACTGTGGGTCTCCGTCTCCGTACTACCCTGAACATCAAAACGTTGTCGACCTCCAGACGATTAACGAATAGGGACGGGATCTCCTACATTAAAATTGAAGTCTAAAAGGAAGGCTGTGTACACCGTTGTGAGGGGATAGGAGGAGACGTCCCGTTGAGGAGGCCACCTAACCGAGTGCACACTTGGAGTCACGAGTAGAGGATGAAGCATCCCAAACGGTTTTGAAATTACCTCAGACAAAATTGGGTACGTCGTGACCACGCTTCCCTGTTTACTGGTCCGGCTG
>BLSH010017412.1:1033674-1049542 GCA_018402905.1 Glandirana rugosa | reverse complement strand
CGCTTGTTGATTGGCTGCCCTTCAGCTATTCAACATGCGTGTTCAACTACCAGAACCCAGAACCCGAACCCGAATGTTTTTTGAAATGTCCGTGTTCGGGTCCGGGTCCCGGACACCCGAAAGTTCGGTACGGACCCGAACGTTACAGTCCGGGTTCACTCAACACTAATCGTAATAACTATATATTCGTACGGCATGTAATGGTGAGTGCTGTCCCACACCTCTAGCAGGGATCAAGCTGTAACAGGAGGGACTGGGCAGCATCACCCAGTTCTTCACATTCTAGTTCAGTATTTTATTGAATAGAGGGTAATGGAACATAAGGAACAAAATGGTATATGAATTAGGTATAAGTATATATGTATAGTAGGCAAGGGCCGCTATTGCCGTTTAACAAATCACAGAACAGCTTGGTCTGGTAACGGTATATTTAGACCAAGGGCTTTATCGCTGCCCTGGAGGGCATCCCGTTGGGAGCAAACTATGACCTGAAGGGCGGGATGGCGTCGCTGGTCGTTGTGCGTACGTCATTATAAAGAAGATATATCTGCAACATACCATAATTTAACATGGGTTTGAACAGTTGGATTGTCTGCCTCTGCATTATAGGAGGCGTATGAGATGTGGACATCATAAGAGGGGATTCAAACTTGGTAGGAAGGAATGATTAAATCAACTAATGGGACTGTGACCTAAGTTCCTCGCTTTTCACTGAACACAATGATCAAGGTAGTTCATAAGTGTTAGAGTAACTGTAGTCAATAATAGAAAAGTAAAGAGAAAGAGAGAGGAGGGGAAGAGAGGGTAAGGGGGGGGGGGGAGAGGATAGAATAAGTATGTGGTTCTCCTGGTCGGCAATGTAGAGCAGATCTACAAGGAGGGAGGACAGGTTGGGTGTCGCGTTTGTCACCAAGACATTAGTAAGGATTTGTCAAAGCCAATGGGTAAGCCGCGTTTAATCCAGGGATGCCAAATCTTTTCATATTTACGGATTTTGTTTTCCTCAATTGCTTCCATTTTGAAGTGAATAAGTATTTTGTTCATTCTGCCTCTAACTTCAGCCACAATTAGAGTTGGGGATTTACAAGCTTTCACTATTGTCTGTTTTGCAGCTGTAGTCAGATACATTAGTAATAGAAATTGGGGACAGGAAATTCCTTCAGGTTTTGAGTTTAGAAAGACTATTGCAGGTTCGGCGGGTATTTCAGTTTCCAAAACATTAGAGGCTATTGCAAAGATTTCCTTCCAGAATTTATGTACTATTGGACAGGTCCACCAGGTATGGAAATATGTACCTGACTCGCCACAGCCTCGAAAGCATTGTGGTGTATAGGTGGGAACAAATTTTGCGATCTGAGTTGGAACTAAATACCACCGTGCGAGGACTTTGTAGTTAGCTTCCTTTGTATAAATGTTGGTGGAGGAGGTAGCTGACCAAATTCCGGACCACTCTGCAGTATCAATCGTGCATCCTAAATCTGCTTCCCATTTAGTAGTGTATGTTGGTTGAGGGTTAAAAGGAGCGATGTTTAGTTGGCGGTATAATGTTGATATAATGCCCCTGGCGTGGGGCTCTCTTTTGCATAAGCGTTTAAATTGTGTAAACTGAGTGAGTTGTGACCCAGTTCTGAGTAGTGGTGCATATAAGTTTTTAATCTGTAAATAGCGAAAAAGTTCAGAGCTAGGCAAGCCATGTGCTTTGCATAGGGTGGGGAATGGTTGAAAAGATGTGGTTGTAACTAGGTTGTGAAATCGAAAGACTTACTCGCTGACCATGCTTGGAATGAGAGAGGGGATTCCCATGCCGGGTGGAACGATGGGTTTCTAAGAAATGAGAGGAGGGGGTTATGGGAAGATTGTAAGTTGTGGGTTGTTCTGAATTTGTCCCAAGTATTTAGGGAGTGTTTGGTGATGGGATTAGTTATGTGCGCACGGTCTGTTGGGTGGAGCCATAACATATTGGCCACAGAGATGGGGTCGGATTCAAGGGATTCAATGGCCACCCAGAGTGGTAGTTTTTTAGCGGCGTGATATTTTGGTAGTTGTGAAAGCTGTGCTCTGTGGTAGTAGGAAAACAATTTTGGAACACCAAGACCACCCTCTAGTTTTTGTAGGTATAATGTAGTTTGTGGGACACGCAGTTTAGTAGATCCCCAGATGTATGACAGAACCCAAAGTTGCAGTGAGCGTAGAAAGTAGGATGGGATGGGAAGTACTAGAGATACAGGAATTTACATAGTACGGCCATTTTGACCACGTTAATTCTACCCATCCAAGAGAGAGGGAGCGTGAACCACTGGTTTATAAGAACAGAAACTTGTTTCAGTAGGGGTAGGTAGTTAGCTGCAAATAGTTCCGGGATGGAAGGTGTGAGTTGGACACCCAGGTAGGAGAGTTGACACAGTGAACTGTTAAATGGTAAGGAGGTTTGGGCTAGATGGAGGTCTGATTCAGGTAGTGAGATATTTAACACCTTTGACTTTTGGGGGTTGATGTTCAGGCCTGAGACACTTGCGAAGCGCCGTAAGAGAAAGAGAAGGTTGGGGGCAGAGATGTGCGGACAGGTTAAGAAAAGATGTATATCGTCCGCGAAAAAGCTGACTTTATGCTGGTGGCCACCGAGTTCTTTTCCCTTGATGTCAGCATCGAAGCGGATCAGATGTGCCAAAGGCTCTATAAGTAGGGCGAATATTAATGGGGATAAGGGGCAGCCCTGTCTGGTGCCGCTCTGTATATCAAACATTGCAGACTTGTATCCAGAATATTTAATATATGCTCTGGGGTTATTGTACAGAGAGGAAATCCAGGTCAGGAAATTAGTTCCAAATCCCCATTTTTAAAGACAATAATTCATATAGGACCATGAGACCGAATCAAAAGCCTTCCTGACATCAAGGGAAAGGAGTTTTGGCTATGTGGGAGAGCAGCACGGCTCTTCTGACATTATCGCTAGCTTGGTGTATCATGATAAAGCCTGTTTGGTCACGGTGGATCAGCTATGATCGTGTTTAACCTGGTGGCGAGTAGCTTAGTGTCAAGATTCAAGAGGGAGATGGGGCGGTTATTGGCCCAAGAAGAGGGGTCGGTATTAGGCTTAAGTATCATGGCAATTGTAGCCGTTAGTGTCTCAGGCCTGAATGAGTGTCCCTTGAGTAATATGTTGAAGGCGTTAGTTAGTAGGGGTGACAATAGGGGTGAGAACTGCTTGTAGTAAGTGTCCGAGAAGCCATCAGGGCCTGGGTGCTTGTGTGGCTTCAGTGCTTTGATGGCGAGTGTAACTTCTGATTCAATGATAGGACTGTCTAGCTGCATTCGTTGTGCTTGGCTTAGAGTGGGGAGAGAGATCTGCGAGAAGAGTTCATCTGCCTGAGCTATGTCAAGATTTGTGTTGCCTGAATATAGTTTGGAGTGATTGGAGCGAAATATTTCTAGTATTTTGGTTGGATAGCTTGTATGGGTGCCATTCGCTGTTTTTAGTCTTATAGATGTTGAGGGTCTATTGATAGCCTTAAGGGTCTTTGCCAATAGGGTGTCAGGTTTGTTAGCCTTAAGGTAGAGCAAATGTTGTCTCTTGTGGATCAACTTATCTGCAGAATCTGTTAAAAAGAGATCAAAGTTCAAGCAAGCTTTTTTTAGATTTGCTTGGGAGGTGGGGTCGGGGTTGGTTTGAAAGGCCTCATGGCAGGCATTGAAAGCTGCTTCCAGCTGCTGAAATTGGGCTTTTTGCTCTTTTTTAAGGATTGTCGCTTGTTGTATTAGTTTCCCCCTGATGACTGGTTTATGGGCTTCCCATAGGGTTAGTGCTGATATCTCATCAAAGGTATTAAGGGATAGATACTCTTTGAGGGCTATTTCGATGTCCAGGCAGTGGGAAGGATGAGTTAGTATTGTGTCATTGATATACCATGTTGTGTCCTGACCTCTTAGGATAGGAGAGGCGATGGTGGTGCATACTGCAGAGTGGTCGGTCCAAGTGAAAGCAAGAATCACTGAAGAAATTATTTTAGGGGTCATGCTTGCTGCGATAAAGATGTGGTCAATGCGGGAGAAGGATTTGTGTGAGTGGGAATAGTGGGTAAATCTTCTATTAGTCGGGTTGGCTTCTCGCCAGGTGTCAACTAGTGAGTATTTTGCAATTAGCTGCTGAAATGACATTTTGGTTGTGTTAGTGGATGAAGCGAGGGTTGATTTGTGCAGGAAGGGTGAGATAACCTGGTTGGAGTCGCCACATATGATTACTGTGCCGGATTTGTGGTTGCCAATTACTCTGAGCAGGTGAGAAAGGAAGGCATTGGGGTGTTTGTTAGGGGCATAGTACGATACAATTGTCACAGCGATGTCTGTTATGTGTCCAGTGAGGATTAGGTAGCGACCAGTGGGGTCTTTGATTTGGGTGCTTAGGCTGAAGGGCGTGTTTCTTTTGATCACTATAAGGGTACCACGTTGCTTGGAAGTGGTTGGGGACATTTAGAATTGAGGATAGGAGGCATTGAGGTATTTAGGGGTGGACTCATGTTTGAAGTGTGTTTCCTGCGGACAGGCTATATGTATTTTGGCGGCTGCTAATGTACGTAATGCCTTGGTGCGCTTATGAGGTGTATTAAATCCCTGAAAGTTCAGGGAACAAATATACGGGGGGGCCATAGAGATGGCATGATCAAGGTTTTACTGTACCTGACCAACCACAAAACCGGCTCCACTGTCACCGAACCAGGAGAAGGAAGAGAAGGGAAAATGGTAGCGCATGAAGAGAGGCAGAAGAAGAGGCAAATTTGATTCATATAACTGAGATAGCATAACACAATTGTTAAACAACAAAGAAAATAAAAAAAAATGAGGGAGCATTCTGGAGGGATGTCTCGTGTCCTCCAGGAGGCTCCAGTATTGCCCATGGAGGCTTGCATAATGGTTGCAGGGAACCACGGCAGATAATGTGGAAACAATACAATCCAGAGAGGGAAAACTGGCAACTGGTGAGCACTATAACTGTAAATTATATAAAATAACTTTTAACGTGGAATGCCATGGGTGAGTGAACCAATATCAACAATAGGGTCAGGTTTAAGCATTCCAGTCCCAACTAGGAGGCTTTTAACAGTTCCCGGCCTCATATTAGGTATGAAGCAAATGCTGGGAGGTTGTGAACGGGTCCCAGGCAGGTGGTTTAGTAACTGGAGTTTGCTTGTGCCAAGGGTGGGGACTATGAGGGGCAAGGTTTTGGGGCCTTGGAGTATAAGGCCCTGTGGAAGCTTGTATGGGCTACTAGTCCTCAGCAGGTGGGAGTACAGGTGATGTGTCTGAATGATCTGCAGTGCCAAGGGTTTGGAGGTTCAAGCAAGTGGGGATGGGAGGCCATCAAGGGAGTTCACCTACGGGCCAGGAGGTGGTAAAAAAGTGTTTGATTTAAATGGTTGATGGTTAGTCAGTCCATGGAATCTTCTGCGTTGGTTGCCAGGGCATCGAAGCGGCCGCATTTATGGAAGTTTGGGGGCGAGCCATCCGCGTTGGATGGGTCAGTCACCTTTTGTGGGGATCTTGAGGCTGAATGTCTGCGGGAGGCATCTTTGTTGGGGTGGTGGTCCAGGAGGCCCAGATCCTGCATTGCGGATTGCAGCTCTTCCACTGTATGGCAAGTATATTTGGTCTCTAGATGCATGAAGTGCAAAGAGAAGGGAAATCCCCAGTGATAGGAGATCCGGCGCTGTTGCAAGGTCTGCAATGAGGGCTTCAACGTGCGCTGTTTTGCTACAGTCATGGGAGACAAGTCTGTATAGATTTGGTGATTATAACCTTGGAAGGTGAGCGTGCCTTTGTCTCTAGCTGCAGCAAGGAGCTGTTCCTTCATTCTGTAGTAATGGAACTTGGCTGTGATGTCTCTCGGGGGTCCATTGTCTTTATGAGGAGAGAGGGCCCTGTGTACCCTGTCCATCTCAAGCCTCTCTACCGTAATGCCAGGTTGTAGTTCCAGGAACAACACCAACATAGTGGCTTGTACGTCGGTGACCGTTTCCGGGATCCCTCTGATCCGAAGATTGGACCGTCGGGCCCTATTTTCTTAATCTTCCAGGCGAGACAGCAAAATTTCATTCTCTGCTTTGAGATTCTCAATTTCAGCTAGGCCGGTTTGCATGTTACACTCAAGATCGTCCATTCTGTCCTCCAGCACAGCTGCCCTGCGTCCCAGCTCCCTAATCACTCATATCAGTTTGTCGGTGATGTGGTCTGACGTCTGTTTCAGTGCTTTCTGTAACATTTTTATTTATTGAATATGGAGGACTGTATGGTGGTTTGAGCATTACCTGCATCGGAGTCGGACTCACCATTTCCTTCCTGGAGCTGATGTTGGGAGTGGTGCTGTTGCTTTGCAGAGCGAGACAAGCTAGGCTGCGGAGCTGGAGCCTGGGCCATTTTGGGGTTAGGCCGGGTAAGTGCGTCTTTGATGTTTTTTGTTCGGAGTTTGGGTTTAGAATTCACAGGGACCATGGTAGCGTTGCCGGGTCGTATGCCGGGATGTGTGTAAGTAATGTGCGCGAGGATATAAGTTCAGGCTATTTTGTGCATAGTTGCGGGGTTCCCTCGGGAGCAGAGTTCTACTGGGGCATGGTTGCTGTGGTCAGCTTCATAGACAAGACACAGACAGTGCTACATTCGTGGGTGTGTCGGGCAGGGCAGTGGCTGTGGGTTGTGGAGTTTGCTTGTATGGGAAATCCAGCAATGATGAAGTTCTTGTGCACCCTTGTGGCCTGGGTGTACCAAGATGGCCGTCGTCACAGTATCGAGGCCAGAATGTATATAAAAGGTATGGGGCCAGCCTATTTCAGAGCAGTGGGCTGCCAGCAGTTCGAGAAGTGGATGAGGGGGGCCACTGTTTGTAGTGATGTTCTCTAATGATCAGAGGGTCGATTGTATTGTGCCCAGTATAGTGGATTGTGGCCTACAAGATGGCGGCCGCCACAGTCTATTTAGGCCACACTTGCATTTCGGCCTGAACGCGGGCTGGGTGTCCCTGGGTAGGACCGGGGGTCAGCTGGGTGGCTGGAGGGGTCCCCAGTGGTGGTTGCTGTTACCTGGGTTACCTGGGTGCCTCGGATGGCCCTCGGAATCCCGGAGATAGGCCGGGGCGTGCACCAGGATGTACGGCAGCCTGCACCACCTCGTGAGTGGGTCTCGGTCACGGGCAATTCACAGCCGGGAGAGACACTGTGTGTGTGGGGAGTGATCCCCCAGCTGGAAGGTTTTGTTTGCGGGGACTCCGGAGAGAGGATGCCGCTGGATGGTGATGTTAGTGTCCGGAGCTCTCCAGGCAAACGTCCGCTGCTGTTTGCGTCCAGGCCACACCCCCTACTTTTACTTTTTTTACTAGATATGGCGGCGATCTGCAATTTTTATCGGTACTGTGATATTGCGGTGGACTGATCGGACATTTTTGACACTTTTTTGGGACCATTGACATTTATACAGTGATCAGATCTAAAAATAGCCACTGATTACTGTATAAATGTCACTGGCAGGGAAGAGGTTAACCTGCAGGGGGCAATCAAGGGGTTAACTGTGTTCCCTGTGTGTGTTCTAACTGTGTGGGGGCTGGGCTGGCAGAGGCATGACAGATCTAACTGATCTTGATGACAGGTATCAGTAGATCACTGTCATGCCCACTAACAGAACTGGGAACCACTGTGTTTACATTGGCTGTTCCCCGTTCTTCCTATGTACAAGGCGATCGCGGGTCGCAGGCAGACATTGAGTCCACCTGACCCATGGCTACATTCACCCGCCCATAACTGCAGCTGCGTGGATCGCCGTTTATAGACTTGCCACAGTAAATGTACGCGAGGAGGTCGGCAAGTAGTTATTATTATTATACAGGATTTATATAGTGCCAACAGTTTGCACAGCGCTTTACAATAAAAAATGGACACAGTACAATTACGATACAGTTCAATACAGAAGGAATAGGAGGGCCCTGCTCGTGGAGCTTACAATCTAAAGGGAGGGAGAGGTGGTACAAAAGGTAATGGCTGCAGGGGATGATCTGATAGAGGTGATTCAAGCACAGTTCTTAGGTGGAGGTGGGGTAGGCTTCCCTGAATAAGTGAGTTTTCAAGGATCGCCTAAAGGCGGACAGGGTGGGGGCTGACCGGACATTCTGGGGCAGGGGTTCCAGAGGGTGGGAGAGGCTCTGGAGAAATCCTGTAGGTGAGCATGGGAGGAGGTAACAAGGGAGCTAGAGAGCAGGAGGTCCTGGGAGGAGCGGAGAGGATGACTGGGGTGATATCTGCAGATGAGATTGGTGATGTAGCTGGGAGAAGTGTTGTAGATGGCCTTGTATGTTGTGGTTAGTATTCTGAATTTTATACGGTGGGGTAGGGGAAGCCAGTGAAGCAATCGGCTGAGCGGGGCAGCAGTCGTGGATCAGTTAGTAAGGTGTATAAGTCTAGCAGCAGCATTCATGATAGACTGAAGGGAAGATAGCCTGTGTAATGGTAGGCCAGTGAGGAGGTAATTGCAATAATCAAGGCGGGAAATAACCACGGAGTGAACAAGTTGTTTTGTGGTGTCGTTAGTCAGGAAGGGGCGAATTCTGGAGATGTTGCGGAGGTTAAGGTGGCAAGATTTAGCCAGTGATTGAATGTGGGGGCTGAAAGAGAGGTCGGAGTCTAGGATTACACCCAACACCCTGGCATGTGTGGAAGGACTAATGGTTATGCCGTTGATCTCAATGGTAAAGTCATGAGGAGGGGACCGGGGAGGAGGAAATATTACAAGCTGAGTTTTAGAAAGATAGAGTTTGAGGCGTGACATCCATACCAAAATGACATTCAGTAAGTGTCAGCATAGAGGTGGTAGTTGAAGCCATGGGAAGTTATCAACTGGGCAGACAAGGGTGTGATTTCATCATAAAGGCAGTCAGTAGCAGAATGAAAAAGGGAAGGGTTGAGTTGGCAAAGGTTCCTGCAGGTAACTGTTTACAGGTTGGTGGCATGGGAGGTAGGAGACAGGGAGAGTGTGAAACTGATGAGGTTGTGATCCGAGAGAGGAAAGGGGGTGTTAGAGAAGTTGCAGGGAGTGCAGAGGTGGGAAAATACAAGGTCAAGAGTGTTGCCATTGGAGTGAGTGGTGTTGTATGCCCATTGTGTTAGGTTGAAGGAGGAGGTTAAATTGAGTAGTTGGGAAGTGGCTGAGGTGTTAGCATTGACTGGAATGTTAAAGTCTCCAATGATGATGGCAGGTACTTCAGAGGAGAGGAAGTAGGGTAGCCATGCAGAGAAGTCATCAAGAAAGTGTGACACAGGGCCAGGGGGTCGGTAAATGACTGCAACCCTCAAACAAACTGGAGAAAATAGACGAATACAGTGTACTTCAAAAGAACAGAGGGAAAGAGAGGGAGGTGTAGGAAGAACCTGGAAGATGCTTTTTGGGGAAAGGAGAAGTCCAACTCTGCCTCCTTTTCATCCGCTGGATCTGTGAATGAGTCCAGAGGAGGCCACCATGGCAGAGGGCAGCTGGCGAGGCAGTGTCAGATTCCTGGAGCCAGGTTTCGGTAGTAGCAAGGAAATTGAGGAAGTTGGAAAGGAAAAGGTCATTGACGGAGGCCAATTTGTTGGAGACAGTGCGGGCATTCCAGAGGGCACACATAAGGGGGGGGTGACTCTTGGAATCAGGGGAATTGAGATAAGACAGTGGGAGTTACGGCTATTGTCAGAGAAGCTAGACTGCCATTTCTGGGGGTAAGAGTTGGCTGGAGGAGGGCCAGGGTTTAGGGCAATATCCCCAGACATAAGGAGTAGTAGGAGGGTGAGGGCAGTAAAGTGGGAGTGGGACCTATACGAGGGTTGGCGCTGCAGTGAAGTGGAGGTGGTGGCATTGTGTGGGCTCAGGATGAGTAGGAAGTGATAAGTGCAGCAGTATTGAGAGGGCAAAAGTGAGGGGGATATGTATTGGCTGTGGAGTGGCAAAAGGGGGTGAAGAAATGAGAGTTTGAGGGGAAAGTGTGTTACTGTAAAGAAGAAAAGTATGAGCATGTTGGAGAGTAGAGAGAGGGGAAAAGGGTGAAAGAGAAAGGAAAAGGGGAAATTTACAGCGTTTGTAATGGATAACTAATGCTTGTACTTGCTTTTAAAGTAGTGCCGTTTTGAAAGTGCCAACACTTAAACGCGCAGTGGCACTTTAACCAAGCAGTGGCCAGACTGTCCCTTGAGGGCCGCCCCAAGAGTTAGACTAAATTTATACTGGGATGGGGTTGGGGGAGGTTAACAATTATTCAATTTAGATCTAGTGAAAAAACACATGGAGAAAGTGGGGTTTTTCTGTCCTAAAACAAATTGCTAAGCAGGAGAGAGACTGCAAGATAAGCAAACGAGTTTGATCTTGGCCAAAACAACATAATAAAAGTAAGTGTAACCTCAACAGACACGTATAAACAGCAGTTTCAAAGGCTTAACAAGGCAGTAGTTGATATCACTCATGCAATGTAGCCCAGTGTTTCAGAGAAGAGTTTGTCAGTGGTTACCAATGGTTACAGCAGGCAGCTATGGGTTGCAGACAGGCAGATTGGCTTTTGTGTTGCAGGGAAAAGTGAAAGCAGTTACCTGGAAAAGCAGAGCAGAGAGGACATGATGAGAGGATGGCGGTGATGATGTATTCGCTTGTTAGAAGTATTGCCGTTTTGAAAGTGCCACGCGCAGTGGCACTTTAACCAAGCAGTGGCCAGCCTGTCCCTCGCCAGCTGTCCCAAGAGTTACATTACATTTTTTTCTCATTCTTATGTACACTCAGTAGCCCATAATGACAAAGTGAAAACTGAATTTTAGAAATGTCTGTGAATTTGTTAAAATAAAAAAATGAATTATCACATGTACTTAAAAGATGAGTTCACCTTTGGAAACTTGTTACGCGTTCCACCTTTTTTTGGGGTGAAACATGTAACCCGAGGCCAGGTGACAGATGAACACCACTGGGGTTAGGAGCGCACTGTTAAGCTTGTAGACCCTTCTGCTGACTGCTGCAGATGGAGTTCTGGGTGGTTCAGGAAAGCTGCTCCACCTGAACACTGACACGGACCAAACAGGGAGCTAGAGCATAAGTTTCCCCAGGGTGCTGAATCTAATGGCCAGCAGGTTTTCACAAGAGCCTCTGATGGTAAGGATGGATTTGGCTGCAGCTGACTCCAGGTCAAGGCCCCCAGGGTCCACCAGCTCATGCTCATGGACTGACTCTGGTGCACCCAGCAGAAGCTGCAGTTCAGGGTTAAACATAGGATAGTCAGGAGAACAAGCCAAGGTTGGGGCAACTAGCAGACAAGGATGGTCAGGAAGGCAGGCAAGGTCGGGGTCACTAGCAGACAGGAATGGTCAGAAGGACACATCAAGGTCGGTACATGTAAGTCAAAGATAAACATACAGCAGAACACCATACAAAAGCCTAAACACAACTGTTACTTGGGCAAGGCTGGCTTGCAGTGCACTGGGTTAAATAGTGTTTACTGTTAGATGCTGGGGTGGAGCCATGCTGAGAGAATATTACTTAAACACACAGGTGTGAGGGCACTGTCCCTAAGCTGATACACAGACCAGAGAGATAAGCAGATGGTCAGAGCTTAAAACATTACTGCCGATTCATGACACGTGTTCCCACTGCTGCAGCCACCCCCTGCTCCTCTCTCTCCCCGTGACAGCAGTACAGCGTGAAGTTTTCCATACTAGCTGTCACTTTTTGAAAACAGCACGGGTGTGCGGGAAGGCTGCGGTATTCATACAAAGAGCTCCTGACATCCTTTGCAGCTCTTGGCTTGTAGTTTTCAATGAACTACCAGGGTGCTGTTGAGCACTGTGGTAGTTCATTGAGTCTTCCTATCACTGTGAAACTGCCCAGCCATACAATGTTCGGGGTAGACAGCTCACAATGACAGTCTGCAGGAGACCTGCATGGCATCAGCAATGGCATGCGTAGGTTCCACCCAATGCCTTTCTTCCAATATGACATCATCTGGGGCTTTCCTTGCTTTGATTACATGGGGCCACTCGATTATATATATGGTCACCATAATCTCTACTAATCTTGGAGAGAAAGCCAGTCTAAAATTTGGGAACCTATGGGTGTGAACCTTTTGTCCCCGGTGGAGGTGTTTACAACAGGCAAAACAGACTCTGTAGTGGGGTCATTTGAGTCTGGTAAGAGTACATTTCTCACAATGGTAATGGCTCACGTGGTGACTACAATTATGGAGTAGCATGACCTCCGCACAATATCAGTGGTGTTTTCCTCAAGACACATGTTGGATTTGGACTATTTCATATACTCACCTTTTCCAGATTTAATTTTGACATGGACTTTTGCTTGTAGCAATTTATTTCACTATATTAGTGCGGCAACATATATGATATATTGGTACATTAGAATTACATTGGAAGTCTAATAAAGGTTTGAAGGTCCCCATGTGATACAAATGTGCAACAGTTTCAATGCCCTAATGGGCCCAGAACAGCCCATCATCTTGGGGTTAGAACTCAAGGAATCGTGGCTTGTGCCATAAGGGGGCGCAATGTGAGAGACTACCCGATTCTGACCATCTCCTGTACCATGTCTGCAGTCTCTGAACATCTCCTGTAGTATGCCTGCAGTCGGACCATCTCATGTAATATGTCTGCAGTCTCTGACCATCTCCTGTACCATGTCAGCAGTCTGTGACCATCTCCTGTAGTATGTCTGATGTCTCTGACCATCTCCTTTAGTATGTCTGCAGTCTCTGACCATCTCCTGTAGCATGTCTGCAGTCTCTGACAATCTCCTGTAGTATGTCTGCAGTCTCTGACCATTTCCTGCACTATGTCTGCAGTCTCTGACCATCTCCTGTAGTGCGTCTGCAGTCTCTGACCATCTTCTGTAGTATATCTGCAGTCTCTGACCATCTCTTGTTGTATGTCTGCAGTCTCTGACCATCTCCATTACTATGTCTGCAGTCTCTGACCATCTCCATTACTATGTCTGCAGTCGCTGACTGTCTCCTGCACCATGTCTGCAGTCTGTGACCATCTCTGTAGTATGTCTGCAGTCTCTGACCATTTCCTGTACTATGTTTTCAGCCTCTGACCATCTACTTTACTATGTCTGCAGTCGCTGACCATCTCCTGTACCCTGTTTGCAGTCTGTGACCATCTCCTGTAGTATGTCTGCAGTCTCTGAACATCTCCTGTAGTATGTCTGCAGTCTGACCATCTCATGTAGCATGTCTGCAGTCTCTGATCATCTCCTATACCATGTCAGCAGTCTGTGACCATCTCCTATAGTATGTCTGAAGTCTCTGACCATCTCCTTTAGTATTTCTGCAGTCTCTGACCATCTCCTGTAGCATGTCTGCAGTCTCTGTCAATCTCCTGTAGTATGTCTGCAGTCTCTGACCATCTCTTGTACTATGTCTGCAGTCTCTGACCATCTCCTGTAGTGTGTCTGCAGTCTCTGACCATCTTCTGTAATATATCTGCAGTCTCTGACCATCTCTTGTAGTATGTCTGCAGTCTCTGACCATCTCCATTACTATGTCTGCAGTCGCTGACCGTCTCCTGTACCATGTCTGCAGTCTGTGACCATCTCCTGTAGTATGTCTGCAGTCTCTGACCATTTCCTGTACTATGTTTTCAGTCTCTGACCATCTACTTTACTATGTCTGCAGTCACTGACCATCTCCTGTACCATGTATGCAGTCTGTGACCGTCTCCTGTAGTATGTCTGCAGTCTCTGACCATCTCCTGTAGTATGTCTGCAATCGCTGACCATCTCCTGTAGTATGTCTGCAGTCTCTGACCATCTTCTGTAGTTTGTCTGCAGTCTCTGACCATCTCCTGTATCATGTCTGCAGTCTCTGACCATCTCCTGTACCATGTCTGCAGTCTCTGACCATCTCCTGTATCATGTCTTCAGTCTCTGACCATCTCCTGTATCATGTCTGCAGTCTCTGACCATCTCCTGTATCATATCTTCAGTCTCTGACCATCTTCTGTACTATGTCTGCAGTCTCTGACCATCTCCTGTAATATGTCTGCATTATGTCTGGGGGCTCTTTCTGACAGACTCTCTAACAGAAGCCCTCTCTCTGTCCATCAGAGAGGCCCCCATCCAGGTCCCATTAGTGTACTCTGATTCTGTTCCTGTGTTTTGCTTATTGTTAAGAGATCATGGGAGGATCCCAGGGTAATAAAGACTCCTTAGAGGAGAATCTCTGTGTTTGAGTCCTGCCATAGAAACATGTGTAAAGGGGAGGAGTTAGTGAGATGACCACACCCATTTGGGGCGCCAAAAATATTTCTGCACCCAGGCGCCTGAGACCCTAGGATCGGCTCTGACCTGTCCGATCTTATGAGCATTACCATGTATCTCCACAGAATTCATAATAGGCCATTCACATATGTGAAAAAAATAATGAATGCTGCCAATGGTACAGTAACCAAACAAATAACATTTATTATAGTAGAAAGCCGCTCATACATTTAACAGAAAGTTTGCGAATAACAAAGGAATGGCGTCCGATATCATTTAACTCAGTGATAGACTAAATAGTCTCACCACCTCTGGATTCCACCGGATACCAGAGGTGTGGTTACGGGGTGACGGGAGGTGACATCAGGACCGGAGCCGGAAGTGACGCAGACTGCCGTCCGTGGTATATGATGAATTCCCACATTATTTTGCTGAGCCAGTGAACTGCGGACATGCAGGACCCATTGTGGCAGCAAACCCAAACTTCATTCCTATTGACAAGCTACAGGTTTGTAAATGATTAGTAACAATGTGAATAGAAATCCTGCAAAATTTGAATCCCACTGTAGTGCAAGCAGGCACAGCATACAAGAGAGTGGCAAGAGCTCTGAATTCTGGAGCAGTGTAGCATCATTGCCACACCATCGCAGGATGTATGAAGCTGCTGGCAAGCTCAATAGGTATAGTATGTGTGGGACTTTGCAGGGGGAAAGGAGAAAACTGTAAATGAAGATGCACTTATAATGTGTATATGTTTTTTATAGTCATGCAGCATTTTTTTCCTAATAGGAGACCATGGTTCAATGAATCCCTGCAAAACTTGCATTTCAATTCCAGACAACAAAATCCCTCTGATGTTCCTGCAGCTTTTGTAGGCCATTTTCAAAGTCGGAGAGGCAACCTAAAGGCCCTTTCACACAGACTTTGCAATCGGGTCCACCTGTCAGTTTTTTAAGGTGGACCTGATGAGAAACTCCATGCAGCTCTCATGGTTAAGCCCTGGGAGCGGGGTAAGACATGTTGTTGGCCTGCCCTGGATGAATTGATTTGAAGCTGCTTTTACCTGTTAACTAGAGTTGAGCGAACCCGGACTGTAAAGTTCGGGTCCGTACCGAACTTTGGGGTGTCCGGGACCCGGACCCGGACTTTTCAAAAAAAGTCCGGGTTCGGGTGGACCCGAAAAAATGTCGTAAAAATTCTAAAAAGTAATTTTAATGGTCTTGTGGCCTGGGCTTGGGCCTGAAAAAAACTTTTCAGGCCCAGGCCCAGGGCCTGTGGGGTTTCAAGCCATGCCTGGGCTTGAAATGTCAGGCCCAAGCGAGTTGAGATCAATTGTCCATTTTCGTCGAAGTTTAGTTAAGTAGGTCCCGTCCGGTTGTTGTACAGAATGGGGCGAGGGTCCCGAATTGGTACTCTCGACGTACCTCAAAGAGTAGTCCAGGTGGAATTTTTTGACTGTCCACCTGGGCTAACGTTTCAGACACACTTTCCCGGAAATCCAACGGAGAGGCTGAAACTTTTACCGGATGTTTTCGACGTCCTTGTAGTCTCCCTAAAACAACAGACCTTAACTTTACGTTCAAAACGTCCCTAAGTAACTTGGTACCAGAGGATA
>BLSH010017412.1:1006920-1019342 GCA_018402905.1 Glandirana rugosa | reverse complement strand
TCATCTCCTAGTTCTAAAGGGAGAGGTTCCTGCTGGTGCTGTAAGGGACAGATTATTGTTCTAAAATCATCTCCTAGTTCTAAAGGGAGAGGTTCCTGCTGTTGCTGTAAGGGACAGATTATTGTTCTAAAATCATCTCCTAGTTCTAAAGGGAGAGGTTCCTGCTGTTGCTATAAGGGACAGATTATTGTTCTAAAATCATCGCCTACTCCTATAGGGTCAGGTTCCTGCTGTTGCTGTAAGGGACAGATTATTGTTCTAAAATCATTGCCTACTCCTATAGGGTCAGGTTCCTGCTGTTGCTGTAAGTGACAGATTATTGTTCTAAAATCATCACCTACACTGCCACGGTCATGGCCTAGTCAACCTCTAGACTCCTACTCCACATCCACCCCCCTTCCCATTTTTATTTTTTTTATTTGATTTTAAGTTATTTTCCCTAACCCCAATTTTTTTGTAGGGCACTTGTCCTACTCTTACCCCCATTTTACTTCCTTTTGCAGCCCTCTAGCACTTGCCAGGACTTTTCTATAGACATTTTTGTGCTAAAAAAAAGTATGGGTCCCCATTGACTTCAATGGGGTTCAGGGTCCAGGGGAAAGTTCGGGTCAAGTTCGGTACCGAACCCGAACTTTTTCGCGTAGTTCGGCCGGACCCGCCGAACATCCAGGTGTCTGCTCAACTCTACTCATCAGGTGTTAGTGGGTTCCCCACTGACAGCTAAGTATTAAAAAAATTCCGACAGGTCTGGTATGGATTTTAAGGGGAACACCATGACAAAATTAGAAAAAAAAAACCTTTGTGAGGTCCCCCCCAAAATCCATGCCAATACAATTTTTAGCTTTGAAGCCCATTCAATTGAAAGAGCTGCCTAATGCAGCATGCCACAGCATTCTTCAGCGCACAAAAATGCGTGTATCCTGGTGCAATGCAGTAAGGTGAGAACTGGCCATTGAGCCTGGGTTCACAATTTTCCATTGTGGTAATGTGGCTGTTACCATAAAGTCTGTTACGTGTGTTAGCGCATTGCAGTGCAATAAACTTTGAATGTCACCCCAATGCACTAAGGAAACACAGCTTTAGCACACATGCTTTGCAATAATGAACTGCTGTGCATTGAGGGGAATTGTACTGCCAAAAATGGTGCATGTCTGTTTTGCTGCAAAGCCAACCCTACTTGTTTGAATGGGCTGTCTTAATGCAACCTATGTGAACATGTGAAAAAGCATGCATTAATGCAACACGCAGCAACCTACCTCACCAGAAATGTTTGAAATCAGTCTAATCTATTCCTTTATTTCTTCTTCATATTTTTTTTTGTATCTTTTCCAGTAATTCAAGAAAGTGTCTATTTAAAATCCCAAATATTTATTTAATTGAAGCTGACTTAGAATATCTTGCATCACTGTTTTTCCTCTCTATTCAACAGCTCTGTTCTTTAGCTGGACAAGACTTACAGCCTCACTCCAAGCTCCACAAAGTTACACGATTGCCTGACAGCCCACGTGACTAGAGCTTTTCAGGAAGCGGATTGCAATGTTCAGATGTAGCCTCCGATGTTTCAGGCTCTGCTAGCACTCAGTGGGCTACACATAGGGTGCTGGAAAGCCGCTTGCTGGGTATCACAGCTCCAGATTCTGGTATTCTCAGTAACAGGGACGAGCAGAGTGATTTTAATTAAATTGATTTTGCTACAAAACTACTGATTTAACCATTAGCTAAAATTTGCCAAGGTTCAAACTCTCAGTTTTACTCATTAAGCTGCTAATTATTTGGAAAAAAAGTCTACTTTCTTTCTCCTTCAATAAGGAAAATGGGATTTAGAGACAATTGGGCGATACTGCTGCCTACAGTAGGATTTAAACACAAAACAAAACAAAAAATGGTGACTTAACAGATTAGGGTAAGGAGATCCAGACGATAGGAGAAAATCCTGGAGCTGAGCATGGTAGGAGGGGAAAAGGGAACTAGAGAACAAGAGGTCTTGGGAGAGCAAAAAAGATATTTTGGTTGATATTTTAAAAATGAGGTTGATGGTGTAGCTCAGACAGAATTGTAGAAGGCTTTGTGTATTGTTGCTGGTATTTTTAATTGTATTCATTAGATGAGCAGAAGCCAGTGGGTTTGCAGAGAGGGGTAGTAGTCACTGAGTGGTTAGTAAGGTGGATGAGTTCTAAGTCATAGCTTGGAGTATCTGGGTCTAATCCTAGATATGACTCAAGCCAGAGTTTTTCTTTCCCTTTCCCAAGTAAAACTTAGAACTCTCTTCTCCCAGACTTGGACTCTACAGACAAAGAACATATTCTGTGTGAGATTGAAGCAATTACTTTTTGGAATTTGGTCTGATAAACCCCTGCAATCTTCTTATAAAGACTTTTACCCCCAATTTTAGACTTCTGTATAGGGTGTCTGCCAAATAGTTCCTGCTGTACAACCACCAGTGATTTCCTGGGCTTTGATTATTGGTTCTGTTGACACAACTGTCATTTAAACCTATCAGAGATAATCCCATTTCAATCCTTACTCACAGGGTTGCTTCCCTAGCCACTATCACCATTGCAAGGGAGGTGTCTGAGCTGGCAGCATTGTCTTGTAACAAACTCTTTCTGGTCATACATAAAGGTAAGGTGGTATTGAGACTCAGATCCTCCTTCCTTTGTAGGGTGGTTTCAGGCTTTCAGTTAGAATATTCTTCCATCTCTCTGTCTTTGGCACAAGAACAGGTCTTAAATCGTTAGAAAGAGCTTCTGTGGTCATAAGAAGCCATTGACAACTCATAACACCCTTAAAAAGTGTTTTACTTTTGCATTTCTCATTGACTCCACCACATCTCCGAAAATGCAGATATTTCACTGTGTTTCCCTTATCCTTATCAGTAAACCCAATGGGATTGTTTAAACACAACTAAAATGATTCATAGATAGACATCACATTTTATCAATAAATCAGTTTATTTTGCTTCCCTGCATTACTAAAATACATGTTTAACAAATATTACACTTTGACAATGAGCATTCAACAATAATCAACGCAATGTTGATAATAATATTAATAATACTCTTCTACAATAAGCCTACACTACTTGGAGTAATTCAGCTTCTTGAGCTTCCTATTCTCCAAAAAATTCTTCTGGTCATCAAAAAAGAATCTTCAAGATCGAATAATTGTGACAGCATAAAATGATACAAGAAATTGTGTCTATGCCAGATTTTGTTTTTTTTAAATCTTATGATATATTTTGAAAAAGTTTTGTGCATGATATCATTAGCTTTTGCGGTCTGGTTTGTTTATATATCATGTAGGTTGATGAAGGAATAACACAATGTTTCCCCTTGACCAGAATAGCTACTTGGCTTTGCTTCTGGAGTTACAATGTCAGATAAGGAAAAGCTATGCATTATGTTTAATATTTTCTTAATGTGATGAGGGTGGTCACATTCATTCTAATTATGATACCGACACCTCATTTACACTCGTTTGGAACCTTGCTTGAAAGTTGACTTCAAGTTCTTCAAGGCCTTGCAAGTCTTTGGCCAATGAAAACTGTTTTTATTCCAAGCCTTGAGGGAATCATTTTGATGTTAACAAATACAACTTTAGATGGCAACAGTACAGCCAAATACCTCCCAGAAGGTTAACCTTTGATTTTGTGTGAATTTAAGAGCTGACTAAAGAGCTTATGCTAAGATATATGGCTTCAAAATACTTTTTTCACCAAGTTCCAATAAGATCCTGCTTTATCTGTCTTGTTAATAAGTTTCTTCATTGTACAAACTTATTGACCCCACCCAGGTTTTCCATTATAAACTCACATTGACAATGTGCCTATGTTTCAACATTTTAATAAAACAAACTAGAAAGCCCATCAGTAACGGAGTAGTGATGTTTTCCCTCTCGTCCAATCCAGCCAAAACTAACAAAGAAGAAAATGTCATTTTGGATTCTATCCAAAAAGACGGAAACTGAATGATTTTTTTTTTCTTTTATTCTTCGACTAGTAGCATTGTACACAGTTTTGAGATGTCCAAGACATATAGTCTTAGATTTTTATATTGGCATCCAAGGATTTTGTTTGCCACAAGCAAAATCAATACAGCTTATTTTGCACCATGAAGTCTGCTAAATAATTCAGATGACAGGTATGCGTATACATATTGTAAGGGATCAGCTCTAGTGGGGATCGCTTTTCCTGGGATAAAAGCAGTTTCGCACAGCAGGCTTCATAAAATTCTGGCTTGCAGCCAGGTTTATTTAAAAGGTTGCACATAAACAGAAATGAAAAAAGAAAAACAAAACCTTGGCGTCTGGCGATAAACCTAACAGTATAATTTTCCTCACTATGCAGTGTGGGGCTGGTCCCCAACACCCACAAAACATAAGCAAATGCAAACCTTCTCTTTAAAGTCCAAACACCAAAATTGAGATCCCTCAGTTTGTTCCTTCTGAGTCCCAGGCCAGAACACAACTTCAAGCTCTTCCTGGTAATTTAAGCCACCTGCTGGTAGATTCCAGTGGACCAAAACTCCGGACCGGAACCAGCCCAGCCACGGTGGCTGGTAATACCTGGGCTGGACTCCAACTAGTCCAATCTATATGAACGCATGGCGACAGGTAGCATCCATCTACCAGTTCTCCTTGCATACCGTCACAATATACAGGGTGGGCCATTTATATGGTTACACCTTAATAAAATGGGAATGGTTGGTGATATTAACTTCCTGTTTGTGGTACATTAGTATATGTGAGGGGGAAACTTTTCAAGATGGGTGGTAACTAAGCCGGCCATTTTGAATCCAACTTTTGTTTTTTCAATAGGAAGAGGGTCATGTGACACATCAGACTTATTAGGAATTTCACAAGAAAAACAATGGTGTGCTTGGTTGTAACTTTATTCTTTCATGAGTTATTTACAAGTTTCTGACCACTTATAAAATGTGTTCAATGTGCTGCCCATTGTGTTGGATTGTCAATGCAACCCTCTTCTCCCACTCTTCACACACTGATAGCAACACCGCAGGAGAAATGCTAGCACAGGCTTCCAGTATCCGTAGTTTCAGGTGCTGCACATCTCGTATCTTCACAGCATAGACAATTGCCTTCAGATGACCCCAAAGATAAAAGTCTAAGGGGGTAAGATCGGGAGACCTTGGGGGCCATTCAACTGGCCCACGACGACCAATCCACTTTCCAGGAAACTGTTCATCTAGGAATGCTCGGCCCTGACACCCATAATGTGGTGGTGCACCATCTTGCTGGAAAAACTCAGGGAACGTGCCAGCTTCAGTGCATAAAGAGGGAAACACATCATCATGTAGGAATTTCGCATATCCAGTGACCTTAAAGTTTCCATTGATGAAGAATGGCCCCACTATCTTTGTACACAATATAACACACCATACCATCAATTTTTTGGTTCCAACAGTCTTGGAGGGATCTATCCAATGTGGGTTAGTGTCAGACCAATAGCGGTGGTTTTGTTTGTTAACTTCACCATTCACATAAAAGTTTGCCTCATCACTGAACAAAATCTTCTGCGTAAACTGAGGGTCCTGTTCCAATTTTTGTTTTGCCCATTCTGCAAATTCAGTGCGCCGATCTGGGTCATCCTCGTTGAGATGCTGCAGTAGCTGGAGTTTGTAAGGGTGCCATTTGTGAGTAGCTAATATCCGCCGAAGGGATGTCCGACTAATGCCACTCTCCAGTGAGATGCGGCGAGTGCTACGCTGTGGGCTCTTGCTGAATGAAGCTAGGACAGCCACTGATGTTTCTTCATTAGTGACAGATTTCATGCGTCCACATTGTGGCAAATCCAACACTGAACCAGTTTCACGAAACTTAGCAAGCAGTTTGCTAACTGTAGCATGGGAGATGGGTGGTCCCGTAGGCTGTCTTGCATTGAAATCTGCTGCAATGACCCGGTTACTGCGTTCACCAGACATCAACACAATTTCTATCTGCTCCACAAGTGTTAACCTCAGCGACATGTCAATGGCTGTAAACAAAGAGAAACTTGTAAATAACTCATGAAAGAATAAAGTTACATTAAAACCAAGCACACCATTGTTTTTCTTGTGAAATTCCCAATAAGTTTGATGTGTCACATGACCCTCTTCCTATTGAAAAAACAAAAGTTGGATTCAAAATGGCCGACTTCAAAATGGCCGCTATGGTCACCACCCATCTTGAAAAGTTTCCCCCCTCCCATATACTAATGTGCCACAAACAGGAAGTTAATATCACCAACCATTCCCATTTTATTAAGGTGTATCCATATAAATGGGCCATCCTGTATATATTTGCAGCATCTGTTTGCATTTATACCGGTTAACTGTCACATTGCACAAATGGAAGAAATTAGAAACTCACCTGCAACTCTCAGGTACAAGTGCCAGATGCCATATAACAGGGAGGTGCGGTCCCGGTATGACAGGCTATGTCTCCAGCGATTTCTGACATTGGTATTTGAATGTTTAAGTGTCCCATTCACCCCCTATTTATATTTGGATAGTATTCTTAACTGTCTTTATAAATTCTACTAGAAATCTTTATAAAGGGTGGCCTTTTACCAAATGATTTAAGCTATGAGATATTTTGCCCTGGTTCTGTTTTTGATTATTGATTTTTTTGGTGTTATTTCTGCAGCCCCTGAACTTTTTCAACATTTTTTCTTTTTTTGTTTTTGTTATATATATTTGCTTTATGTGCAATATTGTATGCAAGTTTCATATATACACGTATGACCTATACATGCGCATTTATTATATATGTCCATTATATAGGTGTACTTTAATAGTTGCATATACCTTTATTATTTCTTCATGTTTTTATGTATATGGAAAGGTTCTTTTTCTTTTTCACATGTACACTGTTTCATTTTCTATACTGGAATTTGATATTTTGATGTTTTTATGTATGTGTATGGATGTGTGCTTTGTTTATTGGTATTTGATCCATGGTTTGTGGAATGTGATCTGTCGGGCCAGGTGAGTGCTTCACTCCTCCTGGCTTCTGATTGGTCTAACTTACGGACTCTTGACTACAAATAAACATGCACACCGGAGGGGGGGGGTGTAATTTAGTGATGAGTAAACATGTTTGTGTGAAACACGTCCACTGAGCACCTTTTGGATCATTGTGTGTCATGTTCCTATGATTTTATGGATCTTCCATAAAATTCATTGATTTTAATTCCTGGATGTGCCGCCACCCTTCTTTGTTTCACTTGAATCTCTCTGGCTGCGGACCAGGCAGGCATCCAGATTCATTCAGCAGTATATGAGATCCTGCAGGTGGCTTGTGAGCGGTGTGTACCCAGCTCTTTCTTCTAACAGTTGCCATATAACACTGAGTATGAATGAGCAAGATGACGCGAAGCAGAAATTATCAGCATGAGTTTCACTAAAACTGTCGATGTATTGGAAGAGTTTAAAAAGAAAATAACCACTTTGTACCTTACTGGTCCTAGCTAAATGTGGCAATGAATCATTGCAAGTTTAAGCTGAAATCCAGGTACAAAGACTTGTATATATGTGTAAATGTGTTACAATCTATATATCTACAGTGTACCTTTGCAGCATCATCACAGTATGTGTTTTGTAAATGGGCAAGCTCACAGTGAGCAGAGACATAAGACCAGGGCTAGTGTCCATCATAGCTGCAGTGCTGGTGTTAGGCAGGGCTATAAATACAGAGGGTACTGTATCAAAAGAGGAAAAACAAATAAGGTACTTAAAAAAGTAAATGGATAATGTCAACACCTACACATAAAAATCTTTGTATCTATAGTTTACATTTGCTAATTAAACACCATTGTTATTTTTTTAAATAAATAAAAATTGTTAGGATCACCTATACTTTTCCAACAAAATGTAATTTTAAATACTATAAACCTAAAGGGAATTTTTGCATACACTTTGTTAAGCATGACCTGCTGCTCTGTATAAGAGGGGAGAGCCCAAAGGTTTCCAAAGCTCCCCTCTGGTTAGGTAAGGGAATAGAAAATGCAATGTGCTCTAGGCAAATCAAGTGTTATTCTATGTTATGTTCTATGTTATACCAAGCATACTTTATATGCATGCTTATACAGGAAGATTGTTTCAGCCTTATCACCCCTGTGGAGCATCACTGCTGGACTGACTGATCTATCAATAAAGTTATTGAAGACTCAACTCCAACCAGAATGTTTTATTTTCTTTTTGTTATAACAGGGAAGGGTTAGAACCAGGTTTTTATTGCCATCTGTGTCTTTATTGGGAAATAAGCAAAATATGTCACCAGCACAGCTTCTATTTCATGCTAACAGTTTTTATTGTAACATGATGAAATTCACGGCAGAATTCAATGTTTCAGAGCTATGCAGAGCTCCCTTATCAAGGCAAAATGAGGCCCCCCCTGATACAATCGGGAATCTGGAGCTCGGAGGCCAGTAGCTGTAGCGGTAGTGAGGTACCCACTGACCAGGTTTATTAGCAGATATAGCGGGTAAGTATAAGCAGAAGCATAATCAGTAAACAAGCCAAAGGTTGGTAATGAGTGGTTGCAGGTTGGGATCAAACAGAGGCATAGGCAAGGAACAAACCGAGGGTCTGTTATGAGTGGTAGGGAAGAATACGGACGGCAGCAGGAGTGACAGGAGCGAGATATTGGCTGGAGAGATCACAATAATCTGGCAAACAGGAAGAGCCAAGACATGGCTTAAATTAAGAAGTTTATGGGAGGAGCACATGGTTCAAGGTTCAAGACAAAAAAAATGTTCAATGCAATATCATTCAAGGAATTATTCAGAGAACAGTCCAGTGTTTCAGGTGGCTCAGCAAGAAGAGTTACTGCCAGACACAGCAGACAGTCCTGGATTCAAATCCAGGACCTGACACCTCCACATTTACGTCTTGATGTCACAGGGACAGGAAGTGAGAGAAAGTATACCCAATGAAGTCAGTCACAAATAAAATCTGTCAGGAATTTTAACTCTTTGCATTGTATCTAAAAATAGAAGAAATACAATTATAAAAGGATACCCGTGTTCCCCTTATCCCTATACCAGTGATTCTCAACTCCTGTCCTCGGGACCCACCAACAGGCCAGATTTTAAGTATTACCTTGGGGAGATGAAGACTAGAATACTGCAATCACTGAGCAGCAAATGATATCACCTGTGATGTATTTCAGTTATCCTGCAAACCCGGCCTGTTAGTGGGTCCCGAGGACAGGAGTTGAGAACCACTGCCCTATACTCATTAAAACCTCAGAAGCTGCTCAAAAGTGGGCGCCCAAAACACTTATTAAAATATTAAAGAAAAGTAGTGCTCAAAAACTAGTGAATCACATTGTCTAACATTATCTGGTTAGTTTTGCCACATCATCCTTTAATCCAGAAAACATATGAATTAGACAGGTTCTGAGGCTAATTTAATGCAGATAAGGCACCAAGTGAGTTTAATTACCAACTTAATCGGTCACAGAACCTGTGTAATTAATATGTGTCCTGGATTAAAGGGATGATGTGGCAACCCTATATCTGGTGAGTGAGCCACTGTAAGGAGTGCTGGCACTGGAGTACAAGAGATTTTTGAATCAAACAGAAAGCTTGGATTGAGGACTTTACAAACTTTCATATAGTGTGGACTTGTGTATTTTCTTTTTTTGTTTTTGCACTATAAATTCTGCTTTTTGCACAAGCACAGTAGATTTGGATTTTTGCACAGTATTATAAATACTATATATTTATTTCATTTATTTAAGGTTTATAGCCTTATAGGATGTGATCCACTGATTTGTAAGCATTGTTTTTCTTTGTTAAATATAAAAAATAAAATAAAAGAATGGCTGGAATTAGGTAATAAAGGGCAACCTTGTCATTTCTGCTTTTTTCTTTGTAGTTGCACTGTTTGGAATAAATATACCTACTCAAGAAAGTGTTTAGGCTTGTAGTACTAACACATAGCCTTCGTTTTTTTATGTTTTTAATCCTGGCTGGATTCATCTTGCAGTGTCCAGAGATCTCTGGGTCAGCCTTTCAAAAGTTCATTTTTCCAAATACGCTAACAAAGCATCACATGTACGTTATATAATATATTTATGCACAAAGGGTTTAATTTTATACTTAATACATTTATACTTATTTTTTCCACTGAAACCAAGTGAGTAAAACACCATTTTAATTTCATACCAAGTAGTCTCCTAGCCATCTGTTTGCTTTGATGTTCTGTATACGTATTATATCTATGAATGCAGGTTTATGAGTTTCAACTATAGTCAGTGTGCTATAAAGCATGATACTGACATTTAGGTGGTGACAGTGAAGAAGACAAGAAGAAAATGGTCTCCAGCGCTGAGGTTTATCAAAAAAAAGCTCTTTGTTACATTTTGACACCACTTGCTTTTGAAAGGTTTTATGTGGATTGGGCTTTAATGTACGTATTGTATTACGCATTAGAAGCATATTTGGTACATTGTTCATTTCTGCAATGCAAACAGGTACTTCTGCATTATCATCATAAAAGGAAAAAAGCCAGAAGCTATTACATTTCGCTCAAAAGAGCCTTTGTGTCTGTCTACAACTAAAATGCATCCTAAAACATAGGAGACGTGTCTATACCAAATGCTGATTTTGTGGTTTGTTTGAGTAACTCATCAGACAGCATGTTAAGATTTTTTAGGCTCATGGAGCAGGAGAAATCATGTTGTTTTTCCAATTGTTTATTCAATTTGACTGCTAAAGGGCAGAGTGCTCACTGTTAGCTGTGGTTACTGCCCATTGTAGGCAACTGTCATTATAAAAAGAGGGGAAATGGAAATTCTACTGCCAATACGGACCTCCTCCATCATGGTCCAGTCAATCAACATCTTTATTACTGATTGAACTGTTGTTGCTTTCCTCTTTTGATCTCTCTGAAACAAGATGTCCAAAGGTATCACCAAAAAGCTCTTGCTTTAATGTGCAATTAAAGTTTTACATATTTGCATTGTATTCATACAGTAATGTTATGATTTTTAGGTGGATTTCCCTTGCAAATGCCTTAGTATTTGTATTTTCCTTTTGGCATCTCACACTCTTCTGTCCAGTGCTCTGTGCTAGCATAGATGAGTAATGAACAAATCATTCATCACAAATGTCCTTAAACAGACTGGTAGTGCACAGAAAGAGATGGGATACATCTAGCCAGGTTAATTAGATTAATGAGTGCACTGAGTCAAGCTCTGGTACCTATTGGACTGCACAGTCATGCCTAATCACACTTCCTACTACAACAGGAAAGCGGAAGCTGTTAGTTCAACTTCTGTAATGCTGGGAGTCAGTGCCCTATAGTTTCAACATCCTAACAACAAGACAGAATGTGTATAAGCAAGTGTAAGTTTCCCTTTTTAGACCACTCCCCTGGGTGATGCTAGTGGGTGGAATACTGTGTCCTTTATAATTTGGTATGGGTATGGCCCTGGGAAAAAGGTGGATGGTAGCCAACTATCACCGACCTACAGAATATGTAGGTTTGTAGCCTGAAGAATAGTAAGCCTTCTGGGCTGAGGCCCAGAGAGAGTGAATTCAGGAGCTGAATCACCTGCTGGTGGCACTGTGGTTTCCTGGGCAGATGGTTGTAATTCCAGTGCTCACCAGCGGGTTTCTCCCAGTAGATCCCAGTAATCAGTTTCCACCTTATGCTGGCTGCTGGGAGGGTATTTGGGTCCTCCCATATTAGTGCCTCTTGCTCCAGTGTTTTGCTGCTGCCAAATCATGTTGCCATTTATAATGATCTTGCTCTTGCCCTGTCCCCTGTACCCAGTACCTTGCTGCCTTGTGCCTGCTCTCCCTTATTCCTGATGCCAGCCTTGGTTCCCCCTTCCCATCTGCTCCCTGCACTTCCAGTCTTCCGTGCTCTGCTGTGTCCCCCATTTTATACACTGTATATAGTTAGTTGTTAGTTAGGCTTCTGTTTGTTAGTTATTATTAGTCAGGTATTCTGTTATTGGGTTTTTTGCTTCACTTACATTTCCATGTTTGCTGTGTGCTGGTCTTTGGAAAGATTATGTTTTCAGTGTAAGTACATCTCACTTAATGCATGAACAGTCTGGACCCAGTTTCCTGAGTGTAGCTACGCAGATTTGGTCAACTCTGCTGCTGAATTCTAACTGAGAGACTCCATGTCATGACAGCTGTGTTGCTCATAAAAGAGCATTTGGGATGGACTTTAAGAGTTCGAGATTGTAGAAAGAAGGTGGGCTTCAGGCCAGGAAACTGTGAGTACTGCGAGAGAGGTAGGCCTCAGACCTGGAGTATGTGGGACACAATATGACAGGGTTTCTCCTGAAGTCAGGTCATGTGTCTACCGTATCCTATGAGGATGTGGGGGTGGAGTTCCTGGCCAGGTATGAGGTCCAGACTCCGGATGGAGAGAGCGTCATGAGTGTCAAAGGACCGGACTTCG
>BLSH010017412.1:979465-990140 GCA_018402905.1 Glandirana rugosa | reverse complement strand
CCTCCATACCTCCTATCCCCCTTATGTTACACTAGATCTATTGAGGTTGTCACGGGTCATACAGTTCAACCACACAGGTCGGCGGGTTGAGCTACATTTGGACATTGAGGAATCCCTTCTAATATGAGAGCAGCTCCCCGGATCAAAATACTTGAATGCTTACTATTGTCTTGCCTTCATTTTGGTTACCCGTGACTCCCTTAAATATACTATTGTATGTTTATTTTTATAAGGTTTGATGTTTACCTTTTCAAACATGTTCTAACACGTCTTGTTTGTACAATCTTGTATAATCTTGCAAAAATTGAATAAAAATACAATTATTTAAAAAAGAAATACTTATTGGTCATGCCAAATTGCCAAGGTTCCTTTATCGTTCACCAAGATCTTTCTCCTTTAACTAAATTTCAATTTTCTTATGTTCTTAAGCGTTGCTTATTGTATTTGGGACTTAATAACTTTAGAATTACAAGCCACTCTTTTCGTATTGAAGCCTCTACCGAGGCAGCCAGATTGGGATTAGATGAATCTATTATTAGGAGATTGGGGAGATGGGGGAATCTCAAAGGTATAATCTTTATGTACGTCCTAATTTATCTTTTTGATTTTCTCAGGTGGAAAATTTTCAATTTGGATCCTTGGCCATTCTTATATTCACTGGGCTTGAAAAAGGGCATCTCAAAGAAGTTATTCTGAGAACGTATCCTTGCATGCTGATCATTTTCATATTTATTGGAAAGGTATTCGCGGTTTACAATGGTCTAACATTCATTTTCATTTTTTTAGGTTGTCGCAAGTTTGGCCACTTCCATCTATTTTGATTTTTCATTCAGGTGAAAATGACATTGGCAAGTTAAAAACTTTAGACCTACTGTTTATGATTAAAAGAGATTTACATCATTTGAAGATGCTCTTTCCAGATGCTATTAAAATATTTTCAGAAATTATACCACAATTGCGGTGGATTTCCTCTCCTGAACTTAAACCTTTGGGGAAGATCAGGAGACAGATTAATTACGCTATTGATAAATGTATGCCTTCGATCGATGGCTTTTCATTTCGACATGTAGATTTAGAAGGCGATTTTCCTGGCCTCTACAGGCGGGACGGAATTCATTTATCAGATATTGTTTTATGCTTCTTTGGATTAATAAAGAAATTATTTATTAATATTAAAACCAATAAAAGTGCCGCGACCATTTATATACCATTTGAACTGTGTTGTGTTCTTATTTACTGTAAATATGGCTTGTTAGGTTAAGTTAGAAAAGTGCATTCTCCCGTCCCATGGAAAAGGGGGCACATAATTAGGACCCACGAACATGGGTCAGGGGATGCCCCCAAATTCATTTATTTAAAAAAAAAAATAGTGGCGGAAAAGCTGAAAATACACTAGCCTTTCTAGAAGGTTTGGCACCCCCCTATATAAAAGGGGTTCTGTGAGGGGACTCGTCACAGCGTTCTGTGACTAAGTGTTATGTTATGTTAGATTTTGAATTTAATACAATTGTTTTGTGCTTCTTTGGATTAATAAAGATATTATTTATTAATATTAAAACCAATAAAAGTGCCACGGCCATTTATATATGTTGTGTTCTTATTTACTGTAAATATGGCTTGTTAGATTAAGTTGGAAAAGTGCATCCTCCTGTCCCATGTACTTTCATTAGTGGTGTTCATTTAAAATGGGCATGTTTCCACAAGAGGCATATTAGCAACCTATTGTTAGTATTGATCATTAGTAATATTATGTATATATTTAGCTAGCTATAACATTTAGTCTGTACAGTATATTTAAAGTGCAGCATACCAACAGCTTTGGTAGAGAATACACTGCTGTGCAATGTGACACCTGTTGAGGTTGCTGATGGGTTAAAGGTTTTGTAGGTTGACAAAATCCAGTGTAATAAGACTAGTTAGAATGTATTACACGGTGGCGAATTCTGAACCACGTAAAGAAAAGCAGGATATCATTACTAAACTAATACAGCCAATCCGACACAGTGGTGGATCCTGAGAAAAGTGAAAGGAACAATTATCTATCACCATTTTTATTTCTTTGGCCTACTGCAATTTAGGCAACAAAATGGCTTTTATTAGCTACTGCATACCTCCAGTATTAATTTCTAAGCTTATTACATTTTTTTAAATAAATACATAAGTAAAAGAGACTGTACTTTAATTAACTTAACTTTTTATTTAATGAGAAGTATCCCTTGTGCTGGTGGTGGCAGTTCTAGTTGATATGTACTGTCTTCCACATGCCTCCATCTTCTGGTGCTGCAGGGGTTAAAGGGAGACCCAACTCCTTTGCTTAAATTGTAATGGCAAGAACCAGGATGGGTTATTCGGCAGGAGTGAAGAGATGATTGGACAAGTCTGTGGGTGGCAGGCTTTTTTTTTGGCTGGGTGACAGGTGTTGCTCATTGCGATTGACTTGCATTTGCATTGCTGGATGACAAGGATGAATTTACATTGTGGGGCATTTTTGTTTTTTATTTTTTATTAAAGTACTATGTGTGTATTTACAATTCATATTTTTGTTTTTTTTGTGAATGCATAGGGGTACCATGGGTCTTTCATATTCCTATAAGCCCCCACACCGACCTCCACAAATCACAATTACTGGGCCAGGGTCAGGGCCGCGCCCAGGCCCTGTGAGCTTAGGCAGAGTGGGGCACTGAACAGTGTTGCTAACCGCCTGTTAAGTTACGGCCAGCAGCGCCTGTAAAAAAAAGGCTGCAGGCCGACAGTGCAATTGTGCAGGTGCCTGCCGGGCTCGGGAAAGCTCATACATGCTCAGCCGGGCGGTGCATGCACAGTGCCATAATGGTGCCACCATTTTTGAATGTCACACACTGCACCACAGAGAGATCCTACACGCTTCCCCGCCCTGCCTGTGCACCGTGCAAGGAGGGTCCCCACTGGATGGAGGTAGATCCGGCCTGTGTGCTGTGACAGGAGGGCAGAGAGTGGCACCGGGGGCCTAGTTAGTGACATCACCAGGGGTGGGGGGTGAACATGGTGAGCTTTGCTGGGCTCTCAGGAGATCAGAGCTACCTCCTCAATGCTACTGGGGGGCATTCCATGAATTGTGGTGACACATGTCTGCTGGGGGATTTGGTTAGGAGCCTGGTACCATATTCATGAAAACCTGTCACAGGTGTTGCATGCAGAATATATACGCAGCTCTGAGTGTAATGCCCTGGTGTCCAATCTGTGACCCAGAGGCTGCATGCAGACCCTAATCAGTGTTTCACTATTACCCTGTTATAGTAGTGATTTCTATTAGTCTCGTGTAATATGTCTCCAGTCTATGACCGTTTCCTGAAGCATGTCCCAGTCTAAAACAACTTCTATAGCATGTTCTCAGTCTCTTGTACCATGTCTGCAATCTCTGACAATCTCAGGTACCATGTATGCAGTCTCTGACCATTTCATGTACTATGTCGGCAGTCTCTGACAATCTCATGTACCATGGTACCAGGGTGAGGCTGACCTGCTTGTCTAATAGTACGCTCTTGGTTTTATCTGATTGGAATTCCAATGTACCTGTCTATGGATTTTATCATGTAAGTGCAATACTTTTTAAATAAACCACACTGGTCAACAGTATTATGCTATGTGGAGCTCTTTTATGTATCCTTACTGAGGCACATCAGAAATCTTGGTTGGCGTTCCTGTCTATACCTGAGGATTTGTCTGTGTAACCTAAATCGGTGACTGGATGCGGAAATGGTGTTGGTGTACAGACCCAAGATCTCCATCTAACCATCTTGAGTATTATCTCATACACGCATTGAAATCTCTTATATCCGGTAAGAGTACCCATTTCTTATGGTGAAGGTGCACAGTGCATGCCGGTGTATTGCAATTTGCTGGAAGTATTGGTCACTCTACTGCTGTTGTCTTGGGTGAAGGACTGATTATGAACTAATTTATTTGAACACGTATTATGTTGACTTAAAAAGACATTTTTCATTTCTCTTTTTTGGTCATCATCATTGGATTAATTATGGTGTGGATTGGGCTGATTCTCAGTCTACCCTGTTTTCTGCTCATCAATATGTGATTTATGTTTCAACACTGTTCATGTATGACCTGGTTAATATTGTTTGCTCACATTCATTCTCTAGCGCTACACATTTTTGTTACACAATCTCATGTACCATGTCTGCAGTCTCTGACCATCTCACGTACCATGTCTGCAGTCTCTGATTATCTCATATACCATGTATGCAGTCTCTGACCATCTCACTTACCATGTCTGCAGTCTCTGACCATCTCACTTACCATGTCTGCAGTCTCTGACCATCTCACGTACCATGTCTGCAGTCTCTGACCATCTCTTGTATCATGGCCCCAATCTCTAACCATCTCTGGTATCATGTTCACAATCTCTGACCATCTGTTGTCTTTTATCATGTCTGCAGTCTCTGAAGGGGAGTCTGGAGAGAAATCAAGAGTGGGGGCGCTGCTGGGATGGGAATCACGGGAGGAGTCAGACATGTGTGAACCGTGGAGAGGAGACTGTAGGATAAAACCAGAGCCATCAACCTGGAGCCATCTGATTGAGCCCTGCACAGTGCACCTGAGAGGAGGTCAGTGACAGCACCGCCAGGCCAGTCTGACAGGGGGTCACTGATGTAAGGGGTAGTGAATACAGTAATATCTCTGTAACATGAAACCACGTAGCTGGTAGCAGAGCCTGTCTTTCATAGAAGGAGACCTCTCATACAGCTCTGGCTCAGAGCCCACTGGGGACAGTGGTCTCGTGAACGCAGCGAGGTAGGAGTGCCTCTGTCAGCAGCTGTAGACTGGATGCTGGAAGCAGAGCCTGGAACACTGGACAGCAGACAGCTGGAACAGGAACGGCAGCAGCAGAAGGGCAATCACAGAAGCTGGATGCAGGGCAGGCAGAAGAAGCATGAGACAAGCCGGGTCAGACACGGATCAGCTGGCAGGCAGAATCAGCAGACAAGGAATGGTCAGAGGTAAGCCGGGTTTCAGCAACGGGTATCAGGCTGGCAGAATAACGGAGTGAAAACAAGCTGGGTCTGAATTGGAGAAGGCAGAATGGTCAAAGCAAGCCGGGGTCAAGCAGGTAGGAGATCAGGTAACAACAGCAGGTAGCAGGTTCAGGTACGGACAAGTTGCAGATCAGACAGCACTTCAGCCAAAGTCTGACTTCCTTATAAAGGCCCATGTGATGTTCTGGCAGAGATGCTAGGTCCTAGAACCCTCCTGTTCTGATGGATTCTGTGTCCTAGAGTCCTCCTGCTACTGGTGCCCTGACAACATCCCTGCACATGCGTACATGTGCGCGCCTCCAACCGGTCGTGGGAACCTTTGTTTGAATCCGTGTGCGCACAAACGTGCGCGATCGCAACGCTCGTCTGGATCCCTGACAGTCTCTGGTCACCAGAGCCCCCCCACATCATGTTTATAAACTGATGTTACATGTGAAAAATTGCTATGTGAGGCTTCTCCGTCAAATATGTAATAGATATCAATGCAAAAAAAATGTTTTTATTATTTCCAAATATCCTGCAAATATGTGCAGTTATATTCTATGTACGTCCTTTGGAAGGATTATTTCTATTTTCCTTCATCAGTGTTAGAAATGTTAAAGGAGCCAAAGGGAGCTGCAGACTTTTACTGCATTCAAGTGCTTGATTTCTTGTTTCCAAATCCCTACATTGCTAAGTAGTAGAGCTGTTATTAGTTAATGCTGGGAAAATTCAGTTTAGGCTTACTGAAACAACTGTAAACTCAAAGTTTAGGCTTACCAGTGATAAGCTGTTGAGCATTAATGTTCAAGTGTTGTGCCATTGACTTGTTGCCATAGAAACATTTGTAAAGGAGAGGGGTTAGCAAGATGACCACACCCATGTGGGGGCGCCACAAATATTCCTGCACCCAGGCGTCTGTGTCCCTAGGATCGGTCCTGGCCAGGGTTGTGGGAAAGACCTCAACAAAATTTTGACTAGATGCTTTCCCGGGTTGTTCCCACAGGCAAGGTACATGGAGCATGGGAAAAACCTGACAAATTGGTTGTATAGAAGTCGATCAGTAAATCAACTAGTGTAAAACCAGCTTGCCCATGCATGGATCGAAATTCATCCAGCCTCTTTGTAGCTGCTTCCTGTCTACAGACATTTAGCATCAGCTTTACATCATTAGCCTGCACTGACTTTCTGATGGTGGCAACAGTGAATGATAAACAGTGAAAAAAGCAATCAGCGCAAATATCAAAGAAAGTAAATAATCATTTATAGCAGCAGCTGACACAAAAAGTGCTTTCACCACACTCTAATTAATCCCAAAAAAATTATGTAAACTGTGCAGTGCTACCAGATCAATATATATATCCACTAAAGTAACAAATCGTGCAAAATAGCTGAAATAAGAGCTAGTGCAAGAAAACAATGAATGTGCAAATTTCATATACCGGTACAAGCATCAGTGCATATTCTTATCAATAATAAATCAATACTTAAAAATCAGTGCAAATCAGTTCATATATAAAGTTCTAGTGCAAAAGTTCATCAGTGAGAATAATACATAGCAGCAAAAAAAGTTTATCATAGGAGCATCACAGTGGGTTGAGGTAGATCCAAGAAGGAGGGTGCCAGATTTGTGCAAAAAAGTCACTAATGAAAGTTCTTAGTGCTATCCTCCACCAGTTTGAATAACCGCTCACCTCAATTCAGAGCCAAGAGAGCATTAATCCCCACAATGGGAAAACATAGATGGCTTTCAGATGCAGATGCAGACTTCCAATGCTAATTTCTTTGCAAATTGCTCTGCGGACTCCCCTCTGGTCCCAGCGGTCCCCAAATCCTCTCCAAAATAGCAGCGTTATGAAAAGAGAGAAGGCTAGCATCTAGTGCTCTCTGTTTAAATATTTATTAAGCCAAAAAAGTAAAATTTGCACTTGCAGACTCCCACACATAAAGCCGTGTGAGCTGGTAACAGTGTGTGTACAGCCTGTGTACAAGGAATCTTAGATGGCCGTGGCATGACGTCCAAGCGCAGGCTCCTTCCCCTAGATGTGTATCGTAAGGGTGTGACTTCTTCAGACCCCTACTGTTTTATCCCATTGTGGGGATTAATGCTCTCTTGTCTCTGAATTGAGGTGAGCAGTTAGTCAAACTGGTGGAGGATATCACTAAGCACTTTCATTAGCTACTTTTTTGCACAAAGCTGCGACCCTCCTTGGATCTACCTCAACCCACTGTGATGCTCCTCTGATTAACTTTTTTTGCTGCTATACATTATGCTCACTGATGAAATTTTGAACTAGCACTTTATGGGGTTGATTTACTAAAGCTGGAGAGTGCAAAATCTGGTGCAGTTCTGCACAGAAACCAATCAGCTTCCATGTTCCTTTCTCAGAGCTTAATTTAACAAGCTGAAGTTAGATGCTGATTGGATACCATGCACAGCTGTACCAGATTTTGCACTCTCCAGCTTTAGTAAATCAACCCCAATATATGAAACAATTTGCACTGATTTTTAAGTATTGCCTTATTATTGATAAGAATATGCACTGATGTTTGTACCGGTATATGAAATTTGCACATTCATTGTTTTCGTGCACTAGTACTTTTTGCAGCTATTTTGCACGATTTATTACTTTAGTGGATATATATATTGATCTGTTAGCGCTGGACAGTATGCATATTTTTTTTAAAAAGTGAATGATGCCTGCACATTAAAGCAGAGCTCCACCCAAGAGGGGAAGCTCCGCTTGTTTTCACCCTCCACTGCCACATTTGGCACTATTTGGGGGGGGGAGTGGGAACCTGGTTTTGACAGGTACCCGCTCCCACTTCTGGCTCAGATTGCTGCACTCCTTCCCCCGCAGACTTCTAGGACACATCAGAGATCCCAGAAGACTACGGGACCATTCACAAGGCACAGTGCGGCTTGTGCATGAGCAGTAGGAAACTGGCTGTAAAGCCGCTAGCCTGTTTCCCTTACTAGAGATGCCGGCGCCTGCACCTAAATCTGATTGAAGAATCAGCTCGGGTGATGGCATTGCAGGATTCCTGGACAGGTAAGTATCCTTACATTAAAAGTCAGCAGCTACAGTATTTGTCGGGAGCCCCAACAAGTCTGCCTATGGTCTCCAAAAAAAGTGTGTGTAACAGGGAGATTATTGTCATCCTATACCAGGAAGTTCCTAAACATGGCAGGATCACCAGACCACTATTTATGCCAAAATGTATTCTGCTACATTTCTTTAGTGAAAATAACCCAAAACAGTGTATATTATTTAGTCTGTAGCAAAATTATAGTCTACAAACTATGGTCAGGGCCGGCCCTACCATGGGTCCCAGTGGGTCCATTGGACCCAGGCAGCACTTTGAGAGGGGCAGCAAATTGAACCACGGCCACAACTCCTTCTCTTCTATTTACCCAGCAAATTGACTAGGAAGATTTTTTTTTCCAGCAGTTTTGTGTGTCATGATGCCAGCTGCCTCCCGGGCTGCTCCGCCTGCCCCTATACTGCCATGGCCCTCCCCTTGGAATTGAACATAATGGTATGTCATATAATTTTGCATTTATACAAGGTGCTGTTGCATGTAAATCTGACTTCCTGATAAGTTAAATTTTAGTTTTAGTTATCATGATATAAAATAATGGATGTGGGGGCCTTTGGGTGGGCGTGATTTTTTTTGGGGGGGGGGCAGAATTTCTCTCTTGGACCCAGGCAGCACAATGTCTTGGGCCAGCCCCGACTATGGTATATATATTTGAAAATCGATCAGTCCTGATGAACGGCCTATCTCATAACTTGAGGCCCTAAATGCCAGGACAGTACAAATACCCCCCCAAATTACCACTTTTTAGAAAGTAGACAGTCCAAGATATTTAATAAGAGGCATGCTAAGTTTATTGAAGTTTTAATTTTTTGTCAAATTTTTTTGGAAAATGATGAAATTAGATAAAATTTGTTGTTTTTACACTTTTCTTTTAAATTACTGTCACCAGAGCATTACGCCATATGAATGATGTGTTGGTGACCAGGAACACTGATTGGTGACAGTATGTAAAGAAAAATAATAATTTTTGGTCAACATGTTTTACTTTTGTTCTCTCTTTTTTTTTTTTTAACTTTTTTTTTACACTTTTGTTTCCATATGGTGACCAGAACAGTACATTGTTACCAAAGTGACCATTCTTCCACTGTGTCTCCTTATATAACACAAAATAACTTGTATAACTGCAGGGATGTATGCTCTCTTCTTAGGCCTCATGCACATTGCAGCTGTCAAATGCCTGTCTTAAAGGCGTTTGATTTTTTTTACAGCCCCTAAATGCCTCTCTATGTTAGCCTATGTGTCCATTCACACCTAGACATTTACTGGTATTTAGAGGCAGGAGTGTTTAGGGGCAGAAATTTGAACGCACCAAAATCGGGCTCGGGAGTATTTGGGCAGAAAAAACGCATGATGTCGCTAAATACGTGTAAACGTATTGAAACGCACCTAAATGCTAGCTGCATTTAGCACTTGAGCGTTCATTCATTTTAAACGCCAGAGTAAATTACTATTCTGATCAATTACATTATTGAATGCCCAAATGCTTGATGCCCCCCAACACATCTAAACACGTCTGTCAGGAGAAGCGCGTTCAGAAGAGCATAGTGTGCATGAGGCCTTAAACAGAACATCAGAGCTAACATACGTATTTCCACTTTAACAATCAACCAATGCTGGCAGTTTTATCAGCTTATCTTATTTCAGAAATATGAGTTGATGAACTGTGGGCGCCCGGTTTTGGCTTCAAATCTGGGCATGCATTGCGCATGCACGAGCCATGCCGCACTTTGTGAATGGCTGGTGTATCTTCTGGGACCTGTAATGTATCCCAGAAGATCGCAGAGAGGGACGGGGAAGGTGAACTTGCTTCCTATGCTGCGGAGCCAGAGGAGGAAACAGTCAAAACAGGGTCCCCGCTGCCCCCCCAAAAAAATGACATGCCAATTGTGGCATGTCGGGGGGTCACCTTCCCTTAAAGCGGAAGTTCCACTTTTGGGTGGAACTCCGCTTTAATTTCAGGGCTTTTTTTCAGCAGGAACGTGGGGAGAATGCAGTTCCTGTACCTCCAGTACTGAATGTATGTAATAGCAAGGAGTGTTGGGCATGCTGGAGGGTCTATTGATGCTGGCTGCTGGGAGATTAATTGTCACTGGTGGGGATTATTGTTGCTGGTGGGGGATCTGTTGTTTTTGGGGGGTCTTATGTTGCTGGTTGGGATCTACTATTGAGGGAGAGGTCTACTGATGCCAGCTGCTGGAGGGTATATTGATGCCGGCTTCTGGGATCTGTTGTTGCTGCTGGGGGGGGGGGGGGTTAATGGTCGTCGTTGTTGTCTAGGGTCTTCGGCCGTAGTTATATGGGAGGTCGTCGACCGTAGTCATCTGGAGAGGGAGTTATCATCTAGGGTTGGTCGTTGTATTCTGGGGGGTTTTTGTTGTCTAGGGGGTGGTCGTTGTTATTAGGGGTGGTCACTGTTAATTAGAGGGTCGTCGGTCGTAGTTATCTGGGAGGTCGTACGGGTTGTGAGGAACGATAATGTATGTAAGTCATGACCTCCATGTCCTTGACGTAAGAGGGGTGCAAGGACGACTTTTTTTCGGGACTTTAATTTCGCCTCAAGGTGG
>BLSH010017412.1:953279-965035 GCA_018402905.1 Glandirana rugosa | reverse complement strand
GCAGCAGCGGGGGGGGGGGGGGGTGTGCAGTGGCGGCAGTGAAGACACAGAGGGGGTTATTTACTAAAGGCAAACAGTGCAGTTGCACTCTGCAAGTGCAGTTGTTCCAGAGCTTAGTAAATGAGCTTAGTAAATGAGGTAAAGCTTCACCTCGTAAAGAATACCCAATCGCTGCTGCTCATTTAATAAGCTCTGGAGCAACTGCTCTTGCAGCATGCAACGGAACTTTGCAAAGTGCACAGTCTATTTGCCTTTAGTAAATCAACCAGTGCCCAGTTGCAGATACACTCAGAACTTGTATTGCAGAGAATGCCAACTACAAACAACCCCAGTGGGAGAACGTCACTAGGGTAACACTCACAGTTCAGTTCAAGGCAGAGAGGCAGCATCTGTCTTCAGAGGGTAGAATGTGGCCTAGCCAGTCCAGTCCCAAAGGAGAGGCTACAGTACAGTATTGCGAGTCCCTAGCCTGTCCCTACTTGTCTGGAACCCTTCCCTGCTGCTATCACTTTCCCTGACAGGTGGGTGCTCTTTCCCTACTCTAGCCCCATTGAAAATATGTGCTCCAAACCCAGAGGCAGTGGCTCAAATATACTCTTCCACACCCAAGATGGGCACCAGTATCACATGGGGGCACATTGGATCACTGCCCCAGTGACTCAGGAAACCATAGAGAAACCATGTTCTTCATGACTTCCTCGCCCCCTGCATTGCTGCTGTGGTTGAGCACCACCTGCACTTTTTCAACAGCAGCTGTGCATGTAAATGTGAAAACCTGACTGTCGGCTGTCAGGTGGAAGCGATCTGGCAGATGTACAACCACCCAATTGCTTCCATAGACCCAAAATAGTGCTCCCCCATATGCCCCCCATGTTTCCCAGGCTCGCCTGTCCCACCTGTGGGCCCAGGACCCCCATGGGGGGGTTCTAACAGGTAGAAGGGAGGGAGACCAGTGAACAACCATTTGCTGATCTCCCCTACAAGGAACATGAAAGCGGCATGCATTACGTCACTTTCGGGTTCAGCTCTCTTAGCTTCAGTGGAAGGCAGATGGGACATCAGTGATTTAATTGACCCCTAATTTTTAAGTAAAGAGAGCTAGTCATAGCAAAATGCTATCACATAGGGGACTTTTGGTCCCCTATATGATAAAAATAGAGTTAAGTGAAAATAAAAGCGAAAAAAATGAATGTTACAACCAAGCACTTAAACCCCCCCGCCCCCCACCACCAAAAAAAAAAAAAATTCTCCAATTCTCAATTATAAGCAAATACAAACTTTTTTTGTAATTTTTACTGAAAATTTGTGTTATTTTGTGTGACATAGCAATTTGTTCTTCAATTTTCAGGCCTAAAATTCTTTTTTAATCATGTGCGGAAAAAATGGAAAAATTACTCTGACATTGAAAGGTTTAAAAGAAAAGGGAAATTTTTTTGAGGACAGCAAGATGCACATTTTGGACAGAGAGTACAACTAATTTGCAGTAGATGTGAAACAGGTCATCTACCTCAAAATTAAACAACTACCCCTAAATATGGGTACAGGTATTCGCCACTATCCATCATTCACATATCATGTCCAGATCTCCCCATATAAGGAAGAGTAGACTGCTAAGGATGTGATCTACTATTTTGCATTTAACCAACCCTTATGGGAGCCCATTTGGGGATTCCAGGGGTATGGACTTTTGACTTTTCACACCTATTCAAGGGATGACTACCTCATGGGAAAAGAGGCACCAGGATAATAACTAAGGGGCACTGAATTGCTCATCAGTATAATAATGTTTATTGTTATTTAATTTGGCCTGGTCTAAAGTTAATGGAGAACAACCTTAAAGGGGTGCAATGCATGTATGGTTTATCACAAGAACAGGCTAATTAGGGGATAATATGAGTTAGAGAAGATACAATTCACCTGTCTAATGTGCAATGAAGCTATTCAGAGGAGGCTATATTGCCATTGCTAATGACTGCAGTACTAGTGTCAAGTGCATAAACAGGCAGCCAGTCGGGAAGCAGTGTGACCTGGCTAGGTGATACTATGTACTTAGGCTCCTTCCCTAGCGATCAGAACCCCAACACAGGGTTCAATTCCCAGTACAGGGCATCCTGAGGACCCAGTCTTTATTATACAGCAAATGCACTGAGGCCTCTGGAGAAAAAAAGAACTGTGTTGTACAAGAATCAAGATTCCTAATATTCCAGTGTAATATATAAATCAATGTCACTGGGAGTGAGGTGATGGGTAACTGAGCTAGTGGAGTCTGGTACAGCCTCAGCAGTAGTGGTTCAGAAATCCTGCACCATACAGAGAGAAGAGTTATGAAGTGTATTGGGGAACATAGTGTACAGAGTGTGATGAGTGTGAAGAACTGTGCCAAGAATTACAAGGAGTTAATTGTATTCTTATGGAGAAGCGTAGCTTTTATAGTAGGTTGGAGTGCTGCCCTAACCCCAGCCCTGTGTTAAATGGCAGTCTCAGCCCGCCTTTTGGGGCATTAGCGAGCATTCTCTCCAGTTGCTCACATGGGCACAGTAGGCCCCGCCTGCAGAAGGGTGGCTTAGGCCTAAGAGAAATTATTGTCTGATATGCTTCCCTGACCACCTGATCCTTAAAGCGGATCTTCAGTCATTGTTTCAGCTTTCCATCTATTAAATCTTCTGCCCTTGTTGTTTTAACTTTGGATAGTAAAACATTTTTTTTTCTGCCAGTAAATACCTTATACAGTCCACTTCCTGTTTCTTGTCTGGTCATTAGCCTAGGCTTATGACATTATGCACAGCTCCCTCTCTCACCTTCGTGAGAGTTTGCCAGGAAGGGAGGGGGATGAGTGATAAGAGGGCCAATGAGAGCTGCAGGGCTGCAGAGCTGGAGGTGTGCTTCTGTGTGTCTGTGTAAATCCAGGAAGTGAACAGGCAGCAGCTTCAGCTGCCCACAGTTAAAATGGATGCAGCCAGACTTAATGGAGGGAGATTTCTGCAGCATATTTGGCAACTACAGAATCACAGTATATGTATAAAATAATATGCAAAGTTGTTGGAGGGAAGATTCAGAATGGCAAAGATGTTTTTATTACAAATTATGTGAGCAGACTGCAGTTCTTTAATGCAGTAAATTCAGCCAAATCTGAACTCAGGCAGCAGTGGTAACAAAAGAGAATAGGGAAGAAGAGCTGATCACTTCAGCTGAACAAACTTCGGTCACAATGGAAACTATGCCGTACAATATGTATATAGCATATACAATATATATACTGTATATAAGTTTGGAAAAAAGAAAAAAATGTTTATACTTTTTGAGTCATGCTCCTTAATTATATTGGCATGTTTTTATGATTTAATCAGATCTAACTCATGCTATTTCGTACTAACACAGGAAAGGACTAATGTTCAGGAATCTGTCAACAGATTTCAACGCATAAATGCTAAATAGCAAACTATAATAGCAAATATATTGTTTGCTTTGGAGGAAAACTGAGCACCTATTATTGGTATATTTTTATTCATTGCTTTGATAATATTTCCAATGCACTATAAAAACACCCAAACCCTTGTTATATCTGGAGAACTTGCAGTGGTTTGAACTTACAAGCTATAAAAAAGTAAAATAGTGGTTTTCATACCCCTACAAAATCTCCCCACAAACATATGTACATACTGTATATACCTTACTATGTTAGCAGGCTTGCATTTGGAGTGCCCAATCTGTAAGTTGATGGTGGGAGATAGAAGTACCTTGCTGAACATACATGTGGGAAAAAGCTTAGAGCGAGGGTCAGCTAATTTGGCGATAATCTTGTTTTTGGCACCACTAGTTTGGCCTTTTAGAGAGCGGGGTTGCTGAGAATTAGTGTGAATACTGTAGATCCCCTGAGTTTATGTAACTAATAAATATTCCCCCACAAGAATGGCACACTTTAAACCTAACCCTACTGATAACTAAACCCCTACCTAAGGGCTCGTTTACACTTGCTTCAAAACATGGCTTCAGACACATTTTTTAAAGCTCTCTGAACACAAAGCACCTGTCTCTAAATAAAATGGTTAGCTTACAGTCCTGTTTACACCTTGCATTTGCTTTACTTTGCTTCAAATATTATGCCCCATGTCGCTTAAGTTGTGCTTCAAAGCATCTTCAAAGCCTCCATAGAAGTCTATGACAATGCTCGCTTGAAGCACCTGAAGCTTTTGAGAGACATTAATTCAGCTTTTGCTTTGCTTTGTTTTTGGAGAAATTTCAGGCATGAGATATCCACACACACTGGGCATCTGCCAGGATTCATTAAAGATTCAAAAAAGCACCACTAAAGCATCATCAAAGCATCACAGAAGCATCAAAAAAGCATGTTGATGCTTTAGGCGCTTTAATGTGTGTTGAAGTTGAAGTAAGTGTAAATGAGCCCTATCTCTAAAATAAAACCTAAAGGGCTTCAAAACGACTTTGGACATGCTTTTTTAACCACTTCAGCCCCAGAAGGATTTCCCACTGTAGGACCAGAGCACTTTTTGCGATTCGGCACTGTGTCGCTTTAGCTGATCGTACAACGTTGTACCCAAACTAAATGTGCGTCCTTTTTTCCCACAAATAGAGCTTTCTTTTGGTGGTGTTTGGTCACCTCTGCGTCATTTCTGATCACCGCTATAAACAAAAAAAGAGTGACAATTTTTCAGAAAAAAAACAATATTTCTTGCTTTTTGCTATAATACAAATCCAAAAAAAAAAATATAAAAAAACAAATTTATTCATCGGTTTTGGCCGATTTATATTCTTCCTCATATTTTTGGTAAAAAAAAATTGCAGTCGGCATTTATTGATTGGTTTGCGCAAAAGTTGCCACGTTTACAAACCATGAGAATTTTATCGGGACTGCGATATTGGGGCGGACATGTCGGACATTTTTGACACTTTTTTGGGACCAATAACATTTAGACGGCGATCAGAAATTTAAATGTCCACTGATTACTGAATAAATGTCATTGGCAGTGAAGGGGTTAACCTGCAGGGGAAGATCTAGGGGTTAATTGTGTTCCCTAGGCGTGTTCTAACTGTGTGGGGGCTGGGCTGTCAGGGGCATAAGAGATCTAACTAATCCCAGTGGCAGGGATCAGTAGATCTCTTAGATGCCGCCTGTCAGAGCAGGGAACCGCCGTGTTTACTTTGACGGTTCCCCCGTTCTTTCCCTCTGGCAGCTCCGCCCGAGCCGCGGGTACACTCCTTTAGAGTGTGGCGGGCATGAGCGTGCGTCACCCGTGGCACGCTCGCGCCCCCCTAGCTGCCTGTCCGTAAATCGCCGTCTATTTACGGTGATTCGTGAGACAGCGCCGCCCTGCCGCAGTAAATATACTGCGCGCAGTCGGCAAGTGGTTAAAGCTCTCTGAACGCCAGTCAAAGCCCTTGTCCCTAAATAAAATGGTTAGATTACACCTTGCTTTTGCTTTACTTTGATTCGGATTCACTTCAAAAATTATACCCCATGTCACTTTAGTGGTGCTTCAAAGCATCTTTAAAAGCCTCCATAGAAGTCTATAACAAAGCTAGCTTGAAGCACCTGCAGCTTTTGAAAGGCTTTTATTCAGCTTTAGCTTCGCTCTGTTTTGGAGGTATTGTAGTTATGAGATATCAACACACACAAAGGTCATCTGCCAAGCTTCATTAAAGCTTCAAAAAAGCTTCACCAAAGCATCATCGAAGCACCACCGAAGCATTGCAGAAATATCAAAAACACATCAAAAAAGCATGTTGAAGCATTAGGCACTTTAATGCATGTTGAAGTCGAAACAAGTGTAAATGAGCCCTTAAGGAGAAGTACAGCCAAAGCTCGTTTGGCTGTACTTCTCCTGTGTATCACAGGAGCGTAGTTTGTACTGCACTCCTATGACCCATTTTCAGCAGACAGTGGGCTGAAGCCCACTGTCAGCTGACGTCACAGAGCTGGTCCAGGCTTGAAAAAGATTGCGCGATCTGCCCACATGCCTGGATCGGCACCCGGCTCAGCCTTTCAGCAAGCCATTGAGTGTGTGAGCCGATCGCTTTCACATGTTCATACCATCCCCTCTGTGTTCTAATCCTGTGTGCCCATGTGAGTGATTTATAAAAGAAAATCCTGCTATACCTTATTTCACAGATCTTCTCAGTGATCACATGATCGGCTGGCTTTCTCCTCTCCCCATCGGATAGATGCAGTGGGCGGGGCCGAGATTCTCCCACTGACATCACTCGGGAGAGGAGGAGGAGAGAGAGAGGCGGCCGATCATGTGATCGCTGAGAGACGCTGTGAAATGAGGTATAGCAGGCTTTTTTTTTATAAATCACTCACACAGGAGCACACAGGATGGTATGAAGATGTGAAAGTTATTTGAGCAGCAGGAGTTGAAGGGGCAGGCACTGTCATGAGCTGGCAGACAGGGAGGGAGGAGGGAGAGAGCACAGAGGAGACAGATAGTAGGCTGTGGATGACGAAGGCACGTACAGATGACTCTTGTGTCAGGGTTCAGCAGCCCTGATATTTCATGGTCAGCGTACAGGGGGAAGGGTATTACAGGTGTTACAGGGGGGCCAAATGACACAGCACAAGCACTGTGCACAAATACTGGAAATACCTTCAGCTATGTAAAAAATATGCATCCACGGTACTGTGTATAGACTTTATTTAATGTTGTATGCATGTAAACATTTGTGCTAACATTTACTTGCATCCAGCATACATAGACCTTGTTGGCTGCCACTACTGATCATGACAGACATGTAAATAGCAGCAATGTGTAACCAGTGGCACCTGTAACAGTGGTCTTTATGGCCATTTATACATCACTTTCAATACTCGTTACAATAGCAAGGCATTTCCCATTAAACGCATTATTGAAAAATATTGGGGTATTCTCCACCAAGATCCTTGCTTGTCTAAAGTCATCCCTGAATGCCCGAATGTCTTCTTTCGTAGACCCAAGAATCTGAGGGGTTTTAATGTGCCAAGCAGAGTCTGTAAGCAGAAAGTCACAATCAACCCCAACTGGAGGGGTCTATTTGACCAAAAGGGCAGTTTCAGGTGTGGGGTTCCCAAATGTGGGGCATGCCAATACATGTGGCATAGAAAAAAGGAGATGTCAGGTAGTGATGGTCCAAGTCACTCTATTTTGCAATTTATTAATTGTGGATGAGAATTCATAGTGTATGGTATATTGTGCCCCTGTGGCCTCATATATGTGGGTCGCACTATTGGTACCTTACGTACACGGTTTGGGGAACATAAGAGGAACAATCTCAAAGGCTTTGACAAGCACTCATTACCCCTGCATTTCTTAGGAAAAAACCAACCAGAACCCCTCTGGATTAATGCTATTTGGGTTGGATATTATGGGGGAGGATGCAGATACTGGACAGAAGTTTCGAAGACTTTGTGGGAGAGAAACCTTTTGGATCCATCGGCTGGGGGCGTTGACTCCCAGGGGCTTGAAAGTGGCGCTCCATGTCCAGACCTTGATGTACAGTTTGGGCCTAGGCAACACAGTTCATCCCCTCTTACTCCCCTCCGTTGCACCAACAGGGCTCTCCCATTTTGGCGCCATATACATCCAGCCATTTGCCACTCCTATCCAACATGCTAGTATTGCATGCGTCCACTTTTTTGGGGTCCCTTTGTTTATTGTGTTATTTTATTGCGGTGTTTCCACTGTGTGTTTTCTGCGTGGGCACACTGCCCGGATGCCCCCCCCCAGGGGGTTGCCCCTAGGCACGGTTTTTCTTTTTGTGCCCATGTAGACTACATGGGTGGGCCCGTACACATATGTGTATGTATATTATGTATATGCATATGTGTGTATGTATCCAATTCATGAGCATTTTATATATCTTTTTAGATATATTTATATGTATTTTTTATACATGTACTTATATTCCTTCTAATTTTTACTGTTATCTTTCATATATCCTTTTTACAATTATTCCACGATTTTTTATCATGATTTTTTATCATTTATTATTGTTTATGATTAGAGTTGAGCGAACACCTGGATGTTCGGGTTCGGCGGGTCCGGCAGAACTTAGTGAAAAAGTTTGGGTTCGGTACCGAACTTGACCCGAACTTCACCCCGGACTCCGAACCCCATTGGAGTCAATGGGGACCCAAACTTTTCGGCACAAAAATGGCTGTAAAAAAGTGCTGGCAAGTGCTAGAGGGCTGCAAAAGGAAGTAAAATGGGAGTAAGAGTAGGACAAGTGCCCTACAAAAAAATGGGGATAGGGAAAATAACTTAAAATCAAATAAAAAAAAATAAAAATAGGAAGGGGGGTGGATGTGGAGTAGGAGCCTAGAGGTTGACTAGGCCGTGACCGTGGCAGTGTAGGTGGAAGTGGCGGTAGTGGAGGAGGAGGAGGAGGTAGCCAATACTTTTTGTTGTTTGTTTGTTTTTTTTTCTAATTGGGGTAGCCCCCAAAATATTGAGGCATATGCAAAAAAACAAGTATATCAATGGCTGTGTGAGGCAGGTCTAAATGTCTATTCTGCACAAGGTACAGACAAGTCTCATGGGATCCATGCCTGGTTCATTTTAATAAAGGTTAGTTTGTCCACGTTGGCTGTGGACAGGCGGCTGCGCTTGTCTATGATAACGCCCCCTGCCGTGCTAAATACACGTTCAGACAATACACTGGCTGCAGGGCAGGCCAGCACCTCCAAGGCATAAAGGGCAAGCTCAGGCCATGTGCCCAATTTGGAGACCCAGAAGTTGAATGGGGCAGACCCATCAGTCAGTACGTGTGGGCGTGTGCACACATACTCTTCCACCATGTTGCTGAAATGCTGCCTCCTGCTAAGACCTTGACTATCAGCTGGTGGTGCTGTTTGTTGTGGCGGGCTGCTGACAAAGCTTTGCCACATTTCGGCCATGCTAACCCTGCCTTCTGAGGTGCTGGCGGTGGCACAGCTGCTTTGGCGGCCTCTTCTTCCTCCTCCTCTGCCTTCGCCTTGTGCTTTCACTGAGCCCCCGGTGTCATTTGGGAATGCCCTCAGCAGCGCCTCTACCAGTGTGCGCTTGTAGTCGCGCATCTTCCACTCACGCTCCAGTGAGGGAATTAAGGACGGCACATTGTCCTTGTAACGGGGATCCAGCAGGGTGGCCACCCAGTAATCAGAAGAAGTTACAATGTGAGCAAAGACAAGCTGTCCTCTGTGGGAGGTGTCTCATCTGTGTCCTCCGTATGCCCCCAGCCACGCTCCAGTGATGCCCACGAGCTGCGTTGGGTGCCACCCTGTTGAGGTTCCTCCTCCTCATGATGATCTTCCTCATCCTCCTCATCCTCCAGAACTGTGCCCTGGCTTGAATATTTTTTACCTGGCCTATGTTGGTGCAGGAACCCACCCTCCGAGCCACTTGTGAATGACTGGCCTGATAACTGTGGAAATTACCCCTCTTCCTCCTCCTCCTCCTCCTCATCCTCCCATGCCACATCCTCTTCCATCATGGCCCGAAGTGTTTTTTCAAGGAGACATAGAAGTTGGATTGTAACGCTGAGAACAGCGTCATCAACACTGGCCATGTTGGTGGAGTACTCAAAACACCGCAATACAGTAAACAGGTCTCGCATGGAGGCCCACTCGTTGGTGGTGAAGTGTTGCTGTTCCGCAGAGCGTCTGACCCGTGCGTGCTGCAGCTGAAACTCCACTATTGCCTGCTGCTGCTCGCACAGTCTCTCCAGCATGTGCAAGGTGGAGTTCCACCTTGTGGGCACGTCGCATAGGAGGCGGTGAGCGGGAAGGCCGAAGTTCCGCTGCAGCGCAGACAGACGAGCAGCAGCAGGGTGAGAACGCCGAAAGTGTACACAGACGGCCCGCACTTTCTGCAGCAGCTCTGACATATCCGGGTAGTTTTTAGAAATTTCTGTACCACCAAATTCAGCACATGCGCCAGGCAAGGGATGTGCGTTAAACGGGCTTGGCCCAGAGCCGCTAAGAGATTTTGCCCATTGTCGCACACCACCAGGCCGGGCTTGAGGCTCAGTGGCAACAACCACTCATCGGTCTGTTGTTCAATGCCCGTCCACAGCTCCTGCGCAGTGTGGGGTTTATCCCCCAAACATATCAGTTTTAAAACAGCCTGCTGTCGTTTTCCCCTGGATGTGCTGAATTTAGTGGTGAAGGTGTTACGCTGAGCGGATGAGGAGGTGGTAGAGGAGGAGGAAGCGCAGTAGGAGGAGGAGGCAACAGGAATAGAGTTGAGCGAACCTGAACTGTAAAGTTCGGGTCCGTACCGAACCTTCGGGTGTCCATGTCCCGAACCCGGACATTTGAGAAAAAGTCCGGGTTCGGGTTCTGGTATTTTATCACGCATGTTGAATAGCTGCAGGGCAGCCAATCAACAAGCGTTTCACTGGTTTTCCCTAGAAGCCATCACAGCCATGCCTACTAATGGCATGGCTGTGATTGGCCAGTGCATCATGTGACTCAGCCTCTATATGAAGCTGGAGTCACAGTGCTGCATGTCAAATGCTCTCAGGCTTAGTGTAGGGAGAGGATGCTGCCGGCGCTGTGAGGGATAGATTGTGAGGGACAGATTGCAGATCTAACAACTAGGTAGAGATTACTACTACTGCTGTGAGGGACAGATTGCAGTGATAATAACTAGGTAGAGATTACTACTACTGCTTTGAGGGACAGATTGTAGATCTATAACATCGCATCCTGCATTACAGAACGATCTGATTACAGAACAATCTCTCATCCTGCATTACAGAACGATCTGATTACAGAACGATCTGATACTGGACTAGGTAGAGATTACTACTGCTTTGAGGGACAAATTGCAGATCTAATAACATCTCCCATATTTCTTCCTTTTGCAGCCCTCTAGCACTATCAAGGACTTTTTTACGGCCATTTTTGTGCCGAAAAATTTGGGTCCCCGTTGACTTCAATGGGGTTTGGGGTCTGGGGTCAAGTTCGGGTAACGTTCGGTACCGAACCCGAACGTTTCCGCAAAGTTTGGCCGAACCCGGCGAACCCGAACATCCTGGTGTTCCCTCAACTCCAAACAGGAGGCAAAGACAAATGCCCTGCAATCCTGGGTGGCGGAAGGACATGCGCCAAATGGCTAGCCGCCTCAGGCCCACCCGCCACTACATTTGCCCAGTGTGCAGTTAGCAAGATATAGCATCCCTGCCCGTGCTTAATGGTCCATGTATCATTGGTTATGTGGACCTTGCCACAGATGGCGTTGCGCAGTGCAAACTTAATCTTGTCTCCGACTTGTTTGTGCAGGGAAGGGATGGCTCGCCTGGAAAAGTAGTGGCGGCTGGGAACCACATACTGTGGGAAAACCACCGCCATCAGGTTTTTAAAACTGTCCGTGTCCACCAGACGGAATGACAGCATTTCAAAGGCCAGGAATTTGGAAATGCTGGCATTCAGGGCCAGGGATCGCAGGTGGGAGGTTTAAGGACCGGAAACTTTACGACAGTAAGGCAGACCACCTGTGCCTGTCAAAATTTTTGGACTACCGCCACCAAAAGGGTGTCATACACCAAGGGTCGGCGGTGATGAAAAGGTCCGCTCGGTAGGGAAGGGACGTGTTTGTTCAGCCTCTGTTCTAATTCAAACGTGACGCGTTGCGGTAGACACCGTTCCAGGTGTATTGGTTACTATGTACCTGGTAATTCGTGCCCGTCCCTACGATATAGAACGATTGACGTGTGACCCGTTTACATCACCGCCCACCCGGACTCCGCCGATCGGTAAACCGCGTACAGGAAGGCGGTGGGTC
>BLSH010017412.1:937904-952088 GCA_018402905.1 Glandirana rugosa | reverse complement strand
TACAGCAACAGCAGGAACCTGATCCTATAGGAGTAGGTGATGATTTTTGAACAAGAATCTGTCCCTTACAGGACCAGCAGGAACCTCTCCCTTTAGAACTAGGAGATGATTATAGAACAATAATATGTCCCTTACAGCAACAGCAGGAACCTGACCCTATAGGAGTAGGCGATGATTTTAGAACAATTATCTGTCCCTTACAGGACCAGCAGGAACCTCTCCCTTTAGAACTAGGAGATGATTATAGAACAATAATCTGTCCCTTACAGCAACAGCAGAAACCTGACCCTATAGGAGTAGGAGATGATTTTAGAACAATAATCTGTCCCTCTAAGCAGTAGACTCTACCTAGTCCAGTGAGATCATTCTGTAATGCAGGATGAGATCTGCAATCTGTCCCTCTAAGCAGTAGACTCTACCTAGTCCAGTCAGATCATTCTGTAATGCAGGATGAGATCTGCAATCTGTCCCTCTAAGCAGTAAACTCTACCTAGTCCAGTCAGATTATTCTGTAATGCAGGATGAGATTTGCAATCTGTCCCTCAAAGCAGATCATTCTGTAATGCAGGATGAGATCTGCAATCTGTCCCTCAAAGCAGTAGTAGTAGTAATCTCTACCTAGTCCACAATCAGATCGATGAGATGTTATTATATATATCTGCAATCTGTCCCTCACAGCGCCGAAAGCATCCTCTCCCTACACTAGTCAGAGTCTCAGAGAGCATGTGACTGCAGCACTAAGTGACTCCAGCTTATAAAGAGGCTGGGTCACATGATGCACTGGCCAATCACAGCCATGCCATTAGTAAGCATGGCTGTGATGGCTTCTAAGGGTAAACCAGTTAAACGCTTGTTGATTGGCTGCCCTGCAGCTATTCAACATGCGTGATCAAATACCCAAACCCAGAACCCGAACCCAAACTTTTTTTCAAATGTCCGGGTTCGGGTCGGGGTCACGGACACCCCAAAGTTCGGTACGGACCCGAACTTTACAGTTCGGGTTCGCTCAACTCTATTTATGATGTTTACAAGAATGAGCACCACCTATTGCCTCAACACGATATTTTAAATAATGGTGGTAGTGCTTGTGATGGTTTTCTGGTTCTGTGTCATATCCAAATTTAAGCAATGTTTGCTTTTTATTATTAGAAATATGACTGTTAATTGTATAATTGTATATTCTATTTGTGCTCTGGAAATGCAAGTCCAATGCTTTTAGATTTTTTAGATATTTTAGAACATGGTTTGCTTTTCAGATTTTTTTTTCTTATATATACTTATATATTTTTTTCATCTTTTTTACTCAATTAATCACAGTTTACTATATTATTTAATTGCATTTTACATGTTATATCTAATTTTATTTCTAGTTGGGTTTTGTTTCTGTTGTTTCCACTTAGGGGGACACGATCTAGTGTTTCCGTTGGATATAATGTGATTCGCTAGTTCGGTGACTCGGGGAATGTTGACGTTCCCTGTTTTGCATTCAGGGTTGGGCGGATGTATTGCCCGCCTGTGATTGTTCAGGGTTGAGCGGACATGTTGTTGTCTGATGATTGGGAGGAGCCCTGGGTGTACCCGATCACCCTGCCGGATGTCAACAAATCCTGTGTTCCCGCTTTGCAGACGCCTCTGGGGATCAAGGAGGTTCCCCTGCCCCCCTCCGCAACCACCTGCACGCTAGTCCTGATGGGGGTGAGTCACTCTTCATATACTAATAACACACTGTATATACAGTGGATTATATAATATTATTATTTATTATCTTCTATTATTTATTTTACCACATTCTATGATTATACTATATTATTTTATTCAATTAATACATTTATTTAATTTATTTGATAACAACTATGGCTGGTGTGTTGTGTGTGTATTTTTTTTCCTCTCATTCCCCACCACTGTTTTTGGTGGGTGGGTCCATCAAACAATTAAGCAATCAATTAATTTATTTAGCAACTAGTCAATTTACTTAGTAATTTTTAGATCATTGTATCTTAGTTTTCTCATATAAGCATTGGGCACTGGCGTCCAGACTAGCGCAGCTCTGAGGAAGGGGGTACGTAATTTGATGGCCCATTGTAGGCCGTCACTCTTGTATCTCTTTTTAATTCAAAATACTCAATAAATGTATCTGGTAATGCACTAGGTGTGCGTGCCTTCCTTTTGTTTTTGTTTTGTGGCACCTGTACCCAGGGCTGGTACGAGGGGGGGGGCGGAGGCGGATGCCCTGGGCGGCACAATTTACTGGAGGAAGGGGGGCGCAGCACAGGTGAAGTTCTTCTAAAATCTTTGTGTGTGTCAGAGTGATGTGCCAAGTGCGCTTCTGTGCCCGGCACAACACTTGCATAGCCCAGCTCTTCACTTCCCTGTCAGAGGAGATACCCCGCCTGACAGGAGCTTCATAGTCCTGGCCCGGTGTGACGTCACTGAGAGGCAGGATTGGAGAGGACCCAGAGGAGATGAGCATAGAATTGCGCTGCCAGAGCTGTGAACTAGGGCAGCTGCCGAGGAGGAACCAACTACTGTTAAGTGTTAATCCTACAAGTAAGCAGATTGCCACCTGCATATGGAATTAACTCCTTGGGTTGAATGGAGGTTAATTACCTAGGGTCTCATGATATTTGTAATATGCATCATGGGGGGTTAATGTATTACCACTGATCACTGATGCATTAGTGACCAACCAGTGACAGTTAAGCAACCCCTTTGTGCTGCATTAGTGATATTACTGACACTGGTGCCACTAATGCAGTCCAAAAGGGGTTACTTAACTGCCACTGGTCGGTCACTAATGCATCAGTGATCAGTGGCAATACATTAACCCCCCCCCCCCCATGTTGCCTATTACAAATACCATGGGTAATTAACCACTTGCAAAGCAGGGAAAAGAAACAAATCAAACTGTAGTAAAAAGCAGCACACATTACACATTGTTAGGCACACAATTAACCCCTTGACAGCGCATATTATTACCACTGACCACTGTATTGGTGTCACTGGTGATGCGGCAGTTAGTCAGTTCCCACAAAATGTCAGTTAATCCAGGTACACATGGGCCAAATGTCAGGAGACAATGGCCAGTTAAAAAAAACTGGCTAACATTCGACCCATGTTTATGTCAGTCTGTCCGACAGAAGCTGGCCGACTGACTCCCGATCAGCGCTCTTAGCCAATGGCAGGGAGTGCTGATCAGAGTGTTCTGGCGGGGGGGGGCGCAGTTTGCCATCTTGCGCCACTGATTACATACTATTGATGTTTACATATTTTTCCTGAATGTATCATTCATTCGGCAGTAGTGCATGCTCTGTACGACTGGGGGCATTGCATGTAACCAGCTGATTACAAGCGTATGTTTACATACCCCCCCGTGAAATACTTAATAATACAACAACAACACTAATCACACACTAATCAGTGCTGATAACAAACAGATTGCACACTATTGCTTATGTTGGCATTGAGCAGAGGTGGCACATCTCAGTAGTATCTCAGAAGTATGGGGTGTATGTCCATGTGAGTTGAATGGCAGTACAATCAATTTTGCTACCAGCAAGATCCTAGATAAAAATATGCATAAAAACATATGCCTATGTGCATGAGCCCAAACACTTTAACCTCTAAGAGTTGTTCCTAACACTAACAAACTCACAAAACTGACCACAAATATCAGTTATCCCATATACTGCATACTAAACTCATCTTGGGCCCAACCCCCCTGTAATGTGTAGTGTTATTGATTCTGAGAGTAGTGGAGAAGTTAAGGGGACCCAATGCACTATTTTAGACAGGTGCACTGTACATTGTAGGAGATGGGTGTCAATAGTTAACACCTCCTAGGTGTGAATGTACATAATCAATTATGCAATGGGATTTATATAAGAACTTGAGTAAAGAGAACAACAACTGCTCAAATGGTTCTTTTTATATTCATTTTAGATTTGGATTGATCTTATCAAAAGCAACAGAAAAAAATGCCAACAATTGTGGATTTGTGTTTATTATTATAACACACATTAAATGATCTTACCTCCTCAGCTTGGAATGTGTTTGTGGTCGCAGGGGGTGTGAAGCTTGTGTTTAGTCAATGTCTTCTTACACTTCAAAAGACTGGAAAAACATAATCTGTACTGCAATTGGCTGTTGCAAAATCGAGTTAAGCTGCCTGTGGATGGTGCCAAGTCAGAAGGGTAACCATACTGCCTGGACAGACTGGTCTAAGGAGCTATGTCAAAGCATAAAACCACATTTGAAACAGAACACACCACATCTAAGGATTTGTAAGCCGTGAAATATTATTATTATTTTTTGTTTTTGCATAATATATTTTCTAATAGAACTATATGCAAAGCTTTTTTTTCACATCCCCTGGCAGTTTATTTTTGGCCATCTGTGTCCCATTGGGGAGATTTCCCTTCACTTCCTGTCCCATAGCCAAAACAGGAAGTGAGAGGAAATCCCTGAAAATGAATCCCTTGGGGACCTCCAGGTCACCAGAACTAGTGTCCCCATTGGAAGATTTCCCCTCTATTACTGTTCTGGGGACAATCGAAAATGTGTTTTTAGATTCCTTTTTAATGATAATTGTAAACAGGAAACAGAAAAAAGGCGCCTCTAAGTGCAGTATTAAAAACGATTTTATTGCCTGGCAAGGGATTAAAAACACTTACTGGAAGGAAGCAGTAAAAGGGCTCATCACGTATGGACAAAGATAGTCCAGTGGTATGACGTCCAAGGGGTCCTGGAAGTAGTCCAAATGCGGTGAAGATCTCCCGACCGGCTTGCCGGGCAATAAAATATTTTTTAATACTGCACTTAGAGGCGCCTTTTTTTCTGTTTTTCTTTTATTAGAGTCTGCTTCCCACTCAAAGTAGTGCCTGGAGACATTACCTTGCCTGCGTGTATCTATTTATTCATCATTGCGGACGCGACCTCTGGCTAGTCTATGTTCAGAGTGCCCTACATTGTTTTTTACCGGACAAATAGAGAAGATGAATCTCCCTAATGGAGACATAGACAGCAATAAAAACTGACAGATGTTCTAATCCCTTTCCACTCTATCCAAAACTAAAAAAAAAAGTTTTGTCGTTGTACTTTAACACTAGAGTTAAAAAGAAAATGATCCATACTTGTTCTCTTTGCAGGCTGTTCTGCGGCATTTTAAACATGTAAAACATATTGTGGTGATAAGTGCTGTATCTAGCTCTGGACTATTTTAGTGACCCTGAAAATTAGCACCCTTCAGGGAATAGTTTATTTCTGAGCAAACAAACCCAATTCCAAGTATCTTATTAAATTGTTCCTTTCATCTTGAAACAAGTTGCATTTTAACTATACTTTAACTGCACTGCTTACCATTTTAAAGAGCATTAAGCATTATTATAGACCATATCAGGCAAGTTAAGAATTATGAAACACCTTTTTAGTAGTGTATAATGTTTAATGGTTTAGAAAATATTTGCATTTATTTAGTGTAAGCAGTGTGTGAACACAGATCATGCAGCGCTGTCTCTGACGTTTTCCCACGCTAAACAAGGATAATAAGATAAAAAGAAATCCATTCTTCCTCTCTTGTTTTCATGGAATATATACATTTAGAATTCTCCTGCTAAATGTAATCCACTTTGACAATAAACAATAATTACACTTCTCGTTTTCATCATTCATATAGAATTTGTCTTTGCCGTGTATGTAATCATGAGAATCTAATTTGTGCAGAGCTCTGATTCCTATCAGTGATAGTTTGCACGTGGGACATTTGCCAAGTTGTTTCTCGTTTTTGAAAGTAGGAAAGCCTGTAACTAGGCGACCTAACTTCTAAAAGGAGACCTCCACCCTATTTTTGTATTTATTTTAATTTTTTTGCTAGTCAGTTAAAGAGACCCGCATTTTACAATAATCTTTGAACACTTTCGGGTCTATTTATAAAAAGATTGTAGTAGAAATATCTCAGCATTAAAAAACTGATTGTAATATGTGTGAAATGGACTGAGAGGGCTTACATTTTTGAGCCCAGCAGCATGGGCATGTGGCTGCCCCCCTTCCCGTTTGTTTTTTTTTTTTAAAAGGGAAAGTTCCCTTTAAGAAAAATGAATTGTCCTTTAGGCGGGAAAAACAGGGTCATGTGACATTGGCGAATATTCTGGAATGTCAAATGACCACCATAGAAGGTTCCAGAAGGTCACATTACCAGCTGGAACTAGAAAAGGGGCTCATTATATAAAGTGAATAATTTTACCAATTGGTCAGAGTGGGCAACAAGCTCCTAACCCCCACCCTTGTTGCAGGCATATTATATGGTTTGTCACATTTATATTTAAAGGGGGGACTTGTGTTTATTGATATTCTGTATTGCTTGAGCTCTTTAAGACTAAGCTCTTTGTACTTATTATTTACAAGTTAAGAAATGTTATGTTTTAATAAAATGTAAGAAATTGATATTAAGTTATTTAAGTATTACACCAATAAATGTGCCGCAGCCAATTGAATCATCGTCGTTGAGTGTCTTTATCTAAAAGTATTTCTGTTGGGTATTCGGGGAGGGAGAGGTGCGGCCTACATTCCCATGTCTGTTTCTATTTGTCATCTTTCACGGGTCGAATGCAACATTCCCAAATATTCGAAACTGAGAGGAAATAGCAGAAATAAACTCAAAATTTTGAAAAACCACTGACAGGCAAGGTTTTTATAACAGACCCTAGTGGTCTTTTCTGTGATAAATGCTTTTCCCTGTCTGTCAGTGGTTATGTAAGCTGGGTCACACATGCACAGCTCACAGTACATTTACAACACCTGCTCTGTGCGGTGATTAGGTGACCCTTGTGCTCATGAGCAGGATTGATGTAAGAACAGCCTGACCATTCAAGCGGCCTCACTGAGCAAAGCCAGAAGACCGGGCAAAAATGGAAGTGCCCAGGACCAGCTGGAGTGCTGACACAGTAGCGCTGGAGGGCTTTGTTAGACAGGTATGTTTGCCATAAGTAGCTAATATGTGGAGCATACTGGTACATTATGGTATAAACCTTCTGGGGGCTCATTAAAAAAACAGTTTGGAGTTTATTTCTGCCTGAAGGAGGGTTAAAGAACAATTGACCAATAGAAAAAATAGCCTAACGCTTTAAGCTAAAAAATATGGAGGAGGAGGAGGAAACAATATGAAGGAGACCTCTGCACTATAAACTAAGGAGTTTATTTTTTAAAAAAGAGAGAAAACAGGCAGCACAGTGGGTAAGTGGTTAGCACTTCTGCCTGGCAGCACTAGGGTTGTTGGTTTAAATCCCAACCAGGGCACTACCTGCATTGAGTTTGCACGTTCTCATTGCCTGCATGGGTTTCCCCTGGGTATTCTGCTTTCCTACTACACTCCAAAGAAATAAATTGGCCCTAGTATACAGTATCAATTTGAGTTAGGTACCTTAGATTGGATGAATGAATTGGACTGATCACCTAAGGTAAACATTCATCTCTGCAAAATTGGTGATGATTAGATTTGAGCGAACACCTGGATGTTCGTGTTCGGTGGGTTCGGCTGAACTTCGGGAAAAAGTCCGGGTTCGGTACCGAACTTGACCCGAACTTTTCCCAGAACCCCGAACCCCATTGAAGTCAATGGGGACCCAAACTTTTCAGCACAAAAATGACTGTAAAAAAGTCCTGGAGCTAGAGGGCTGCAAAAGGAAGTAAAATTATTTTAGAACAATAACCTGTCCCTTACAGCAACAGCAGAAACCTGACCCTATAGGAGTAGGCGATGATTTTAGAACAATAATCTGTCCCTTATAGCAACAGCAGGAACCTGACCCTATAGAACTAGAAGATGATTTTAGAACAATAATCTGTCCCTCTAAGCAGTAGACTCTACCTAGTCCAGTCAGATCGTTCTGTAATGCAGGATGAGATCTGCAATCTGTCCCTAAAAGCAGTAGTAGTAGTAATCTCTACCTAATCCACAATCAGATCGTTCTGTAATGCAGGATGAGATGTTATTATATCTGCAATCTGTCCCTCACAGCGCCGGCTGCATCCTCTCCCTACACTACCCAGAGAGCATGTGACATGCAGCACTAAGTGACTCCAGCTTATAAAGAGGCTGGATCACATGATGCACTGGCCAATCACAGCCATGCCATTAGTAGGCATGGCTGTGATGGCTTCTAAGGGTAAACCAGTGAAATGCTTGTTGATTGGCTGCCCTGCAGCTATTCAACATGCGTGATCAAATACCCAAACCCAGAACCCGAACCCAAACTTTTTTTCAAATGTCCGGGTTTGGGTCCGGGTCACGGACACCCCAAAGTTCGGTACGGACCCGAACTTTACAGTTCGGGTTTGCTCAACTCTAGTGATGATCATGGTAATCTACATAAACAGTGTTGAGATCTCCCTCATATTATTTCATCTTCTTGTGGAGTGTTCTTAGCCTATAGTGTTAGGCTATTTTATATATGGGTCAAATGTGTTATGGTTATGCATTCTACACTTTTTAGGCAGACTTGTGGACAATAAAAAAAAAATGTTAAGGTTTCAACACTTCTAAGTGTGTTGGGTCCTTCTCATTCTTGGGTGCTCCTTTCTCCAGCCACCACATCATTAAGCTTTGTCTATAGCTCCCACCACAGCCTTCTAATGGAAAATACATAATTGTCCCACCATCTTTTCTGCAGTGGGACTGATGGTCTGCTGTTTTCTGTTTGAAGAATCTACACATGTGACACATTATTATAACACACAGGAGTGAGGAGTTCTGTGGCTGCTGGGGCCACTGGAGTTGAATGCAAATCGATAGCTCACAGCAGCAAAAGAGATGGGCTTCAAAAATGTAGAGAATAGATGGTTTCATTCTGGAAACAGACTGCAAAATGGAATTAGTAGGAAAACAGTACCAGGTGGGAATTGATATTTGGAAGTAATAAGGTGAAGTACAGGGTCAATTTAATTGGCAGTTCTGCCCAAAATGATTAAAGGGGAACTCCATTTTTTTTACATTTTTGTCCCCCCTTCCTGTGTCCAACTTTTACTTACTATTTTATACACCTCAGCCCTGTCCCCCTGTCTTTCTCAGACCAGTGCAACCAACCCTCCTAGGACATAATGATAGTCACTCCATTCTGTCTATTTCCTGTAAGCCCAGCCTGTTGATGACTTACACTCAAGGGTAGCACAGTAAGCTACTGTGACTTCACCACACTGGCTAGAAGACTGCAGGAAAAATAGAAATAGAAGGTTAAAAAAAGCTAAAGACACCTGGGGGGGGGGATTAAGGGGGTGGTGTGTCAGGGTAGGCACATATAGTTGGAGCTCTGCTTCAGGTTGTGTATTGACTGTATTAACTGCAACAGGGTTTAATCCATCTATGTCTGTTTTTAAGCAAGCCTGTGTTTTGCCAGTGTGCAAGGCTAATAGCTAAGCATCAGCACTATCAGGTGAGGAGAGTCCATAGCCCTGTTAAAGCTACAATTTCAACATAGCAGAGCAGCGGGGCAGCAAAGGAAAGGTGAGCATCTGTTGTCAAGGTGAATGGGGGGTTAAGTGATTACCACCAATATCCTGGTTCTGCCCCCCCTATAACCATGAACGTTTCTTGCCTTTAGGCTAAGCATCAGTGTCACCAGGATGGGGATAGCTTAAAAAAAAATGACGGGATACAGTTATGATTGTGCCATGTTCAGTTTTATTGTGTAAAATGTATGAAACAAATGGACTGTTGGAAAATGGGGTGAACTCACTTTTAGTCAAATTGCAAATCCAAAGTTTTTAGTGTGCTTTGCTTTGTTGGATAGCTTACATGCTTACCAACCTATCTGATGTAAACAGAAATATACCCTCAGGCTGTATCTGAGCATTGTTCTCTTTTTTTCAGAATCAATGTAAATGCTTTACCATGTAAAAAGTTACCAGAATTTGATCTACACACAGATAGCCACGTAACTATTCTTATTAAGAGCTTAGCAGATGGTACACAACACAAGTGTCAGTACTGCATGTTATATACTGCATATCTGTAACAGCTGAATTTAGGTGGAGAGTGCACGGATATCAGCAGAAGATCCCTCAACTGTCAGCAAGGGATTATTTAGATGTTGCATTGGCACACATGACTCTCTTTTTAACACTGTGCACCACAAAGCATGGCATCTTTGTTGTGAGGTTCTATACAGCAGGTCCATTGCCCTTTACTGTATTAGTGTGTTAGGTACCATTCCAAATGCTATCACAATGAATAGTTAACCATGGGCTACCATAACACAAATATGTGAATGGGCCATAAAGTTGGCCATGGTGAGGGGCAAGTTATATAGGACTTCCTAGGTTGTGATTAGGGTTCCAATTGTCATAAGCACAACCTGAAATCATTTTCCAACTTTCTGGAAGATCTCTAACAGGTCAAACCTATATGCACTCTTGCTCATAAGGATGAACTATTTACTCAAACTATGCTACAAGTCTCCCAGATCAATGTGATCCCCATGTCAACAAAGTATTTAGCAATGTAGTATAGTGTTTAGTGTTGAGCGAACCCGGACTGTAACGTTCGGGTCCGTACCGAACTTTGGGGTGTCCGGGACCCGGACCCGAACACAGACGTTTCAAAAAACGTTCGGGTTCAGGTTCTGGGTTCTGGTAGTTGATCATGCATGTTGAATAGCTGCAGGGCAGCCAATCAACAAGCGTTTCACTGGTTTGCCCTTAGAAGCCATCACAGCCATGCCTACTAATGGCATGGCTGTGATTGGCCAGTGCATCATGTGACCCAGCCTCTATATAAGCTGGAGTCACTTGATGCTGCAGTCACATGCTCTCATAGACTCTGAATAGTGTAGGGAGAGGAGGCTGCCAGCGTTTTTGTGAGGGACAGATTGCAGACATTTTAACATCTGATCCTGCATCCTGAGATTACTACTACTGTTGCTCTGAGAGACAGATTGCAGAAATTTGAGAATCGAGATTTCACATACTGCTGCTTTGAGTGACAGATTGCAGATCAAACCCTGCCTAACACAACGATCGATTCGATCGTACTCAACGATCAGATTGTGGGAGTAATTTGAGATTTCACATACTGCTGCTTTGGGTGACAGATTGCAGATCAAACCCTGCCTAACACAACGATCATTACGATCGTCCACAACGATCAGATTGTGGGATCGTACACAACGATCAGATTGTGGGAGCAATTTGAGATTTCACATACTGCTGCTTTGAGTGACAGATTGCAGATCAAACCCTGCATTACACAATGATCTGACTGCACTAGGTAGAGGCTTCTGCTTAGAGGGACAGATTATTGTTAAAAAATCATTGCCTACTCCTATAGGGCCAGGTTCCAGTGGTTGCTTAGAGGGACAGATTATTGTTCAAAAATCATCTCCTAGTTCTAAAGGGAGCGCTTCCAGCTGTTGCTTAGAGGGACAGATTATTGGTCAAAAATCATTGCCTACTCCTATAGGGCCAGGTTCCAGCTGTTGCTGTAAGTGACACATTATTTATTGTTCAAAAATCATCTCCTAGTTCTAAAGGGAGAGCTTCCAGCTGTAAGTGATACATTATTGGTCAAAAATCATCTCCTAGTTCTAAAGGGAGAGGTTCTAGCTGTTGCTGTTAGTGACACATTATTGTTCAAAAATCATCTCCTAGTTCTAAACAGAGAGCTTCCAGCTGTTGCTGTAAGTGACACATTATTGTTCAAAAATCATCTCCTAGTTCTAAAGGGAGAGGTTCTAGCTGTTGCTCTTAGTGACACATTATTGTTCAAAAATCATCTCCTAGTTCTAAAGGGAGAGATTCCAGCTGTTGGTGTGAGCGGTGCATTTCTTGCACCAAAATAAAATGTCCGGCTACGTTGGTGTTTTCAGAAAAAAAAAAAAGGGTATTAATTGGTATCAATAAATACTTACATAGGGCTACATAGTACATTTGCGGGCACAATGAGGAGAGCAAATAAGGGACGTGGTCATGATGATGCTGGTGACGCTGGTGCTGCTGGTGTTGGTGAACCACCTGTTGGAAGGAGAGGACGTGGTCGAGGTGTGCCAGCTACACGCACAAGGGAAACACCTTCCTCAGGTAGCCAAAAGAACCTTCACCGGTATATGGTAGGCCAGAATGCCCCTCAACGATTGGTGAGGCCACAACAAGTACAGGCGATAGTAGATTGGGTGGCTGACAATGCCTCCAGTTCCTTCACATTGTCTCCCTCCCGGTCCCTTGATGAAAGCTCACAGTTGGCACCTGAACCCCATGGTCATCTGTCTTTCACCTCAGCCCCTTGTAAATTAGCCAAGCAGTCTGAGCCCCAAGTCCTGCAAGAGACTCTTATGCTTTTTGATGACTCTCCTGGTGTGCTTTCCGTGGGCCATCCATATAGCGCTGCCCCAGAAGTGGAAGACATTGAGTGCACCGATGCCCAACCACTTCTGTTGCAGGATGAGGACATGGAAACACCAGCGCAGCACATCTCTGATGATGACCAAACACAGGTGCCAACTGCTGCAGCTTGCCTCACTGTGCAGACTGACAAGGAGGGCAGTGGTGAAGGGTGGGTGGAAGATGATGTGGAGGATTATGAGGTCCTAGACCCCACATGGAATGAGGGTCATGCGAGTGACGTGTGCAGTTTGGAGGAAGAGGTGGTGGTCGCACAGAGGCACCAGCACAGCAAAAGAGGAAGCAGGTTGCAAAAGCGGAGCGAGCGTCCCCTAGACAGTAGGCCTGCTACTAGCCACCGCACCCAGGGACCTAGCACACCAAAGGCAGCTCAAAGGCGTTCCCCCGCGTGGCAGTTCTTCAGACAATGTGCTGACGACAAGATACGAGTGGTTTGCAAGCTGTACAATGATAGCCTGAGCTGGGGCATAAATGTTCTCAACCTGAGCACAACCCCCATGACCAGGCATCTAAATTCAAGGCACAAGCGGCATTGGAATAATTACCTCAAAATCCAAGAAAGGTCTCGGCCTCCTCCTGCTTCCTCTTCTGCTGCTGACTCTGCCTCTTCCTCCACCTCTACAGTGACAGTGTCACCTGCCACCCAGCAAACAGACGATATGACAGCAACGCCACCACGTCCCCAAGCATTTTCACATGGTCCCATGGAAGCTTACAGCTGTCCATCTCCCAAACACTGGAGAGAAAGAGGAAGTACCCCCCTACCCACCCGCGATCCCTGGCCCTGAATGCCAGCATTTCAAAATTTCTGGCCTTTGAAATGCTGTCATTCCGTCTGGTGGACACGGACAGTTTCAAAAACCTGATGGCGGTGGCTGTCCCACAGTACGTGGTTCCCAGCCGCCACTACTTTTCCAGGCAAGCCATCCCTTCCCTGCAAAAACAAGTCGGGGACAAGATCAAGTGTGCACTGCGCAACGGCATCTGTGGCAAGGTCCACATAACCACTGATACATGGACCAGTAAGCACGGGCAGGGACGCTATATCTCGCTAACTGCACACTTGGCAAATGTAGTGGCGGGTGGGCCTGAGCCGGCTAGCCCTTTGGCGCATGTCCTTCCACCACCGAGGATTGCAGGGCATTTCTCTTTGCCTCCTGTTGCCTCCTCCTCCTACTGCGCCTCCTCCTCCTCGACCACCCACTCATCCGCTCAGCGTAACACCTTCACCACCAACATCAGCACATCCAGGGGGAAACGACAGCAGGCTGTTTTAAAACTGATATGTTTGGGGGATAAACCCCACACTGCGCAGGGGCTGTGGACGGGCATTTAACAACAGACCAATGAGTGGTTGTTGCCACTGAGTCTCAAGCCCGGCCTGGTGGTGTGCGACAATGGGCGAAATCTCGTAGCGGCTCTGGGCCGAGCCGGTTTGACGCACATCCCTTGCCTGGCGCATGTGCTGAATTTAGTGGTACAGAATTTTCTAAAAAACTACCCGGATATGTCAGAGCTGCTGCATAAAGTGCGGGCCGTCTGTGCGCACTTTCGGCATTCTTACCCTGCTGCTGCTCGCCTGTCTGCGCTGCAGCGAAACTTCGGCCTTGCCGCTCACCGCCTCATATGTGAAGTGCCCACAAGGTGGAACTCCACCTTGCACATGCTGGAGAGACTGTGCGAGCAGCAGCAGGCAATAGTGGAGTTTCAGCTGCAGCACGCACCTCAAGGTGGAACACCCGTGAAGTGTATACTCCGCCACTCGCCGTTCCGGCTTCAAAGCGACGTCGCGTCTGTCCG
>BLSH010017412.1:914578-925346 GCA_018402905.1 Glandirana rugosa | reverse complement strand
GAAGTGATCACAGCTTCCATGTAGAGGAAGGCTGTGATCACAGCCCTTCCCCCCTCACAGAACGGAGGTCCATGTTTACTTACACGGACCTCCGTTCTTTCACTCCGGGGGGGGGCATCGCGGGTAGCCGGCCTACTAGATCTCTTGAGGATTCTGTTGGCAAGATCTCTGCACTTCAGTTCTAAGGCTTGAACACCCACCAGGGCCATTATGAGGAGACCCCATTTTCCCTAATGAGTTTGTTTTGAACTGCAGAGAATGTAGCAGGAGTAGTAGAAACTCCCCAGGGTAGGCAGACAAGCCCAAACATCAGGTTGGGTTAGACAAGAAAATTCCACTGGATTCCACCTAAATCTTTAGAGTTCAAAGATGGGGGAATGACCTTATTAAAAAGGGTACTATAAAAAGGCTAATTAATGGAAACCAAGACTGACATGTCTTTTTTTCTGACTTGTCTCATCAATACACTGGAGAATTCAAATCATCTCCTGTGTTTCAGCGCAATCAGCAGTAATAGATCTACTGTAAACTGCATCAGTAATAATTAATATAGCAGCTGTTCTCCAGTTCAGCTAAACATTCAGCTGATCTTATATTAGAGAGATGTAGTAGCCATTAGGGAGTGGAATTAAAAACCAACATCTGACGCCAGAGCTTGGACACTAAAGATAAGGCTCAGTGAGAACTACTGGAGACAAGCTGTCTCTCCTTGCTGGTTGGGAATTGTAAAATATGGCTTGTTTTGTTGTTTTTTTCACAAAAAAGACAAATGTCTACTATTGGTCACAGCAATAATTTACCGTTATTCTCTTGTATCTGCATTCTTTTCAAATGATGTAGTCTGAGTTAATAAATCACAAAAATAAATTATATGTTAAATTGAAATTTAGTTTGTGTATTTGTATTTAAATAATGTAAAAAAAAAACCTACTGTGTTGCAGAATCCCCCCTTGTACTTACCTGAGCCCGAACATGATCCAGCAATGTGCACGAGAGCAGCGACTATCTTGGCTCTGCCCTCCTCACTGGGCAGATTGATAGCAGTGGGAGCGTTTAGGTACTTTTTCATCTAAGGGGAGAACGGTTGAGCTTGGTTAAAAACACGGCTCAACCATGTGGTTTTACCATGCCCAAAACAATAGTGTAAACTAGGCCTAAAAGCTGGTACACGCTAGTAGTTTTCTTTTTTTTTTTCAACCCAGCAGGCTGATCGAAAAAATAAGGAGGAGCCTCTACACTAACAATCAGTGTTAATTTTGACATCAGATTTCAATTTAGTTTTATTTATAGTCTTTGGACTAAAATGCCATTTTAGTTTTAGCCCTATTTTAGTCTTTTGACTAAAATGCCATTTTAGTTTTAGTCCTGTTTTAGTCTTTTGACTAAAAGGCCATTTTAGTTTTAGTCCTATTTTAGTCATCTGAATTGTTTTAGTTTTTTAGTCGTATTTAGTCTACTAAAATCTAATGAATTAGTTACATTTTAATGCATTATTTAAGCATTTCTTTAGAATCGCCAAACTCATTATATACTCCTGGAGTAAAAATCTAATAACATGTTATTATTTCTGGAAATTAAGGTGTGAGCATGCATTACAGACACAGATTTAGCAGTCAAACCACATTTCATAAACAAACAAATATATTGCTTTTTGACAAGCAGAAGTGAAACTTGAAAATATAAAAAAAAACAAAAAAAAAGGTAAACTCTATTGACTGTAATGCCATGCCATATTACCTGAATATATTACCAACATTAAATATTAAAGCGGAGTTCCACTGTGTTTTAAGTTTATTAAAAGTCAGCAGCTACAAAAAGTGTAGCTGATGGTTTTTAATAAACAGACGATTACCTGTTTCCCGGTCCAGCTATGCGGCCGGCACGAGCCTCCAATCTCTCCCCCTCCCCTCCGCGGCACCGTCATTTCTACTGTGGGCACCAGACCTTGACAGGAAGTGGCTTCATGGCCGGGCGCACACTGCACATGCGCGAGCAGCGCTACGCTTTTTTATTGGTCCCAAAGTCTTCTAGGACCTGTCCTGTGTCCCAGAAGAGCGAGGGGGAAAGGGACCTTCCACTTCCGATAGCCGAAGGCGACCAGAGCAGAAATGCCCCTAAAAATCAGGTATCCGCATCCCCCTCCTCCCCAAAAGCTCAGTTTCAGTATCAGGAGCTGGGGAGGAGGTCTTAAAGCGGAAGCTCCACTTTTGGGTGGAACTCCGCTTTAAGAAAAAAAAAATAAGAAAAGCCTTTTTCTTATTTTTTTTTCTTTTAGCAGCTTATTAGATGACCCCTACATATTCGTATGCGGTAGTGCAGTGTTCATTTTGACATCAAATTTCAATTTAGTTTTAGTCATAGTCTTTTGACTAAAATGCCATTTTAGGTTTAGTCGTATTTTAGTCATGTCAATTGTTTTAGTCTTAGTCATATATAGTTGACTAAAATAGTATTAATTTAGTAGACAAAAATATTTTAGTCGACAAAATTAACACTGCTAACAATCTCATGTTAGTACAGCAATCTCCCCTGCTGAGCTATTGTGTTCTGACAGGAGGACCCCCCCCCCCCCCCGCCAGAACACTTGGGTCAGCGCTCTCAGCCATTGGCTAAAAGCAGTGATTGGGAGCCGATCGGCAGACATTTTACAGTCATGCCCCTTCGACAGAAGCTTCTGAATGTCTGCAGGTTTCTATTGAACCAGCTGGTGCCGACCGATATTTTGTCTATGCGTACTAGGCTTAAAGCAGAGTTCCACCCAGAAAATGTTTTTTTTTTTTTTTTGGCATCCACTCTTTTAATACTAAATAGATGTAACCTTTTGTTTCCTTACTTTCAAACCGCCTAGTAATGACATGTATTTTTTTACTCACAATTTCGTTTCTCTCACTGCTGGACTTTTCCATTTTAGGTGAGGGCAACTGAAGCCCATCCTGGGTCTCCTGTCATCTCTTCCTGAATGAAGTGCATGGTGGGCAACCATCATGCACTCCTCGATCTCAGTCCGCCTTAATTCGTGCCATTTCCTGTCTGGAAATAACAGGATTTTACATTACAGGGAAGCACACTGACTCCTGGGAAATGATGAGTCACATCTCCCAGGAGGCCAGGGGAAGCAGGAAGTAAAAAGGAGCCTAGGACCAAATAGGGGCAGAATACAGAAACCACCTAGCAACAAGCGACTTAGGGTGAGTATAAATTTTTTTTTCCTTCAAAGGTAAGTCTATATAGGCAAAGGACTTCTATGATGTATAAAGAATTTTCTGTGTGGAACTCCGCTTTAAGAGGCAAGGTTTTCTTCTCACCTCCTGCTGTGCCTCTGAGACAAAAGTATTGCAAAAGGAATGTTAGGAGTGCTAAATCCAAATGGGAAAAGCACGCTTGATCTCCAACTTAAGAGAGTGGCTCTCTGTTATGCGGGGAATCCCTAAATGTCCCAGAAAATGTCTAAGCAAATTTTAAATGTATTTGAGCACATTAAAAGTTTATTAAGCTTGATAAAAGGTCAGAAAACAATGCTATTGCATTTGAGGGCTTCATCAGGGCTTTAAAATTGACTTCTACTGGACACACAAGTTTAAGGCAACACAAATTATAATGACTGTTGTATAATCTCCAACTGGCCTTTTACCAAGATTAATAAACCTTTACAGGACCTGCGCTAACCTGTCGTGCTCTCATCCTTTTACACTTTGCTTTGAGACAAGAAGAAAATGGAACAAATTGCCAATGGGACATAGACAGCCGAAAAAAAGAAAGCTTGACAGGGATTTAACCAATCACTGTTCTTTCCAAAACTGAAAATAAAAAACTATTTTGGCTTTAAACATATTTTAAAAGAGGTTTGTAATTTGAACTAAAGCTTCCATATCTGATCCTGATCCAACTATACATTACCCACCACAATTCATTCATACACAACAGGTGAACCCACAATTCTCTGTTGTTTCCATTGGTTGGCTGACTGAAGCTATACCATTGAAATACAATTGTTCTTGTAGAGGGATAGCCAAGCCCTGTGCCCAGTAAGAATAGCACACAGGCCAGGGATTAGGTGGAGTGTTATGCAGTGTAAGTCTGCCCGTTTCTTTATCAAACATTGTTAGATTTAATGTAACATTTCTTACAGACATCCAATCATATTAGTGCTTTAAGGTATTATCTGACATCTGAAAGATCTTATGTAAAAGAAAAAAAAATCTCCCCTAGATGCATACATATAAAAAATCTAGAATAAGGTCTTGTTCACATCTACAGATCTTAGGTACAATGCTTGGAATGCAAATTTCAGGCACATTTTAAATTAGTTACCATTGAACTTTTTCAAGATGAAATAGCCATAGCTTTTTAGTGTAATGCAACTAAAAAGAAAGATGTGAAAAGATTCTAAAATGGAGTTAAAGACATGTCCCGTGTGATGGGAAATATATATTTCACCGGTGGCCATTAGCATTTTCCATACAGAGAAACTGTGCCATTTTAAATGCTTGTCTTCTGATAGAGATTGTATTATATATGTTCATATAGGAGTTCTGACAAAGACAAGTGACAAATTGTCACTTTATTGTCAAGAATTTGGAGATTTGATGTTATCATCTGGTGCTTGATCCTTTTTACTCATTTGGATTTCTCAAGTTGGATGACACCAACCTGATGGAAGTTAATGAAAGCTACTATGATCCACTGTTTGTTGAAAACTAAATCTGAGCCCAGTGCCTCAAGTTTCATTTTTTTCCAAATACTAAAAACTATTTCTAACAACAACTATTGTAACTTTCAAATACTAAACATAATTATAGATGATTTTAAGTTATGTTGATTCATTTTTATTAGAAAAGCATATAACATGCCGATTTAAAGTAGATTTAATTCCTAACTGTAAGAGTAGACAGCAAGGGTGCATGCTGTCATTTTCACGTATGATGTAGTATTGGGGGGAGAGAGGATGCCCATTGAGCTTGAGTGTCCGTGGTTGGTTTGGCCACAGGTGAAGCCTGGGAGTAGGCTGTGGACTTTGTATATTTACTTTGGATGACATTTAGTTTGCTGGAGCATAGCATGGTATATCATAAACAATTGCCATTTTTATTGTTTTTTGTTTTTTTTTAAATACTGTTTTCACCTGTTTTTTTGCACCTCAGTGCTGCTGATCTTCTCCATCCTGTTTTTCCTACATGCACCTGCTTTAGCATTGCCTGTACATCATTGTTCTGGATGGGTTTCCTGATAATTCCATGCTTGTGTAATGTATGTCAGCATGGCTGTTTGTAGAATCAACCAGGGAGTAGCAGGTTGCCATTACAGGAGCACAATTCAGAGACGGTTTTCATCCATAAAAGAAGGTACTAAGACCTTATTTGCAGGATCACCAAGCATTGTTTTAATAAAAACTACAGGTTGAAAACAAATTTTGAATTGAACATGTTAAAGCCTACATGAGATTTTAGTGATTACATTTCCTCTTTAAAGTGAATTTTCACCCTCTGAAACAACTTCCCTGCACTCCACCCCTCCTCCCATCCTGCATGTGTATAGCACTAAAATATATAAAAAACCTGCACTAAGTAAATGAAATGAAAAAGCAACAGCAGCTCTCACAATATTGTACACAGCAATATAACAAGATAAAAATAAAAAATGTGTTGCACTGTGACATAATTATTATTATAAAGGATTTATATAGCGCCAAGAGTTTGCACAGCACTTTACAATATGAGGGGAGACAATACACCAACAGTACAATTCAAAACAAGAGGGTTAGAGCAGCCCTGCTCCTGCGAGCTTACAATCGAAGAGTACATCTAATTAGTGCATATAATATCACAAATAGCATAGAAAAATAAGTATATGAATGAAAGTCCAAAATTCAAATTATTAAGTGTCCAGAAAAAGTCCATGAAAGTGATACTTAAAAAAAGTTCAAGTGTCTTCCAGGTTCTTAATAGGTGCAACACCCAGTGCTCCCCATAGTAAATCAGGGCAAATATATCTTCTTTAGAAATAATGATGCTACACCGCGCTACTGCATGTGACTATACCGCTATGAATACACTGAACCCAGATCTGTAAATACAGTCCCAATGCAGATAAAGTGCTCAGTGCAATATTGCTACACCGCGCTACTACATGTAACCATGCTACTATGGATATATTGAACTCAAGTCCATAAATGCAGTCCCAATACAGGTGAAGTGCTCAGTGCCAGAATCTTATAAGTTGCTGTATATATGCCGCACATAGATGTACACTCACCCCACTTCAGTGACCCACCATCTCTGGTGCAGTCAAATGCATGTTGTGGGATGACCTCTTTAGAACTCTGGAGACTGTCAGCTGCTGAATAGGGACTCCATCATCATAATAGCATGTGTAAAAAAACAGAAGATCATAGCGTAGTAACGTCCAGGTAACAAATTTATTGTAAAAAGCATAAAAAACAAGTAAAAACCACTCACATGGTATGGTGCCTAAACATCCTGGCACCCGGCGTGTAAAATGGATGATTTCTTATGGGGAAATCGGCCCTGGTGGATTTATGCCGTCTATAATGTTGACTTGGCTCATTCCCCTGCCTCAAACACGGACGGAAGTGTCGCAATGACGCGATCAGCTGCGACTAATTTTGGCCAATCAGAACACCTATATACAGCACCTTATAAGATTCTGGCACTGAGCACTTCACCTGTATTGGGACTGTATTTATGGACTTGAGTTCAATATATCCATAGTAGCATGGGTACATGTAGTAGCACGGTGTAGCAATATTGCACTGAGCACTTTATCTGCATTGGGGCTGTATTTACAGATCTGAGTTCAGTGTATTCATAGCAGTATGGTCACATGCAGTAGCGCGCCGCTGAGAAGGAAAAAAAATAAATAAATAAAGTCAGCCTGGCCCCCCTGCAGGAGGCGCCGGTATATTGACTTTTCTTTTTTTTTTTTTTTCCTCGGCTCCTTGCTGTCAGCTGACAGCAAGTAGTGAGCCGATTGGTCAGTCATTAAAGTCTATGTGTGTGCGCTGAACAGGCGCACACACATAGCCTGATTGGCTGCCCCCTGAGCCATCAGAGCCAATGATTCTCTGTCATTGGATGCTGTGGGTGGGGACGGGCCTATGGCGGACGTGCTGGCTGCGTGATAACTCATGCAGGCACAGCACTCCGCCGGGACTTCCGAGCAGACTGTCCACATGAGGAGAGGAGGACAGTCAACTGCCAGCTGTCTGCACACTATCAGCATCAGCATGCTCTCCGCAAGCGCTGCCTCTGCATACTGTCAGCCCGCTCTCAACGCGCCGATCTCTGCAACACTGCCAGCCTATTAGATGGGGTAAGTGCGGGACTTGTCCCGACTTCGGTGGGGGGGGGGCTGGTGACTGTGTACCCTATCTGGGACCCTGTATACTGCTATCTGGGAACCTGTATACTGCTATCTGGGACTCTGTATACTGCTATCTGGAACCCTGTATACTGTTATCTAGGACTCTGTATACTGCTATCTTGGGCTCTGTATACTGCTATATAGTGACTCTGTATACTGCTATCTGGGGCTCTGTATACTGCTATATGGTGACTCTGTGAGTGTATACTGCTATCTGATGACTCTGATATATGGTTAATCTGTATACTGATATATGGTGATTCTGTATACTGATATCTGGGACCCTGTATACTGATATATGGTGATTCTGTATACTGATATATGCTGACTCTGTATACTGCTATCTGGGGCTCTGTATACTGCTATATGGTGATTCTGTATACCCCTATCTGGGGCTCTGTATACTGCTATATGGTGACTCTGTGAGTGTATACTGCTATCTGGTGACTCTGTATACTCCCATCTGGTGATGCTATATATACCACTATCTGGTGATGTTGTATACCTTATCTGGTGATGCTGGGCTGTATACTCCTGACACAGGGGGTGGGCTTATGAGAAGTGGGAGGGATCAAAAAGGAAGGGCGGGGTCTGGCGCCCCCATCCTAAAATTTGACCAGTCGCCACTGGAGGTGGCCTATATGTAGAGTGAGGGGTCAAGCTCACTGATGTGAATACGGACATTGATAGGTCTAAAGATCTGGTAAGAAGATATATTTGCCCTGATTTCCTATAGGGGCACTGGGTGCTGCACCTATTAAGAACCTGGAAGACACTTGCACTTTTTTTATGTATCACTTTCATGGACTTTTTCTGGACACTTATTGAGCTTTGGACTTTTATTCATATAATTATTTTTCTATGCTATTTTTGATATTATATGCACTAATTATGTGACAATGCAACACCTTTTTTATTTGTATAGCACTGTTTTTGTTGTTGTTTTATGTACTACTGCCTAGGCAAACAATGTGCACACTGCCCACTGTACCTACCAGGATATGCTAGTCACATATTCCAGGAGGCATAGCCTTTCATTCAGGAGTGGTGGAGGGAGCGGGCCCATTGGCGCATCATCAGGAGGCCCACCTGCGGAACCCAAAATAGTCAACGGACCTCTCCATGATGTCAGGAAAACCATGGCGGTACCTGACAGGCAGTGGCAGGGCATGAGAGGATCTCAGCAGGACAAAGCTGGATCTGCTGGATGCCACTTTCTGGTAAATAGGGATAAAATAAACCAAAAACTGCGGGGGGGTGTAGGAGATCCACTTTAATAATCATGCTGTGCTTATGACATCTAGTATATATTGCCATATTACAAAAATGTGTTGTTTGCTTTCCTATTCAAAACATACACATTTTGTACATGTTCTTTTGTGTTCATGGTAAGATTAAAAAACAGGTTTAATTTAGCAAGTTTGAATAACGGAAAATAATGACACTTAAAACACCTGCTGCAGCTACAATTTGTTTTATTGCTCCTTATACGATCGTTAGATCCTGAACTATTTAAGATACAATCACAAAATAGACAGTGTCAGGGGAAAAATTACGATTTAAAGATGAAAGATGATATTACCTTTGTGTCGAGTCTTTTTTTTAATAACAATAGTAAATTAATTGGACTAAATGTAGATCAGAGTTTTGACACAGACAGGGGTGATGTTGATTTCAGAGGCCCCAGAAAGCTTACCCAGGGAAGGTGTGAGAGGTAATTAACTGTTAAAATATATTCCTTGAGTCTGCTCTTAATCAGGAAGTGGAACACCACTGATTGTAGAGAACAGTAACAGTTTATTATGTAGCACATTCCCATTCCTCTTGTTTTATGGTCTGATCAACCACATTTTACTTAACAATTTATTATATTTACCATACAGACAATTAGGTTTTCTCACTTCATACCAACAGACAACATGGTGAGTTTGTTTTGTATCAACAATAACTTACTTGTCAGATATACGAATTGCTGCAAAGAACATGCATCTGCTGTAGACATTAGACATTGTGTGCAGCTCAGAAATGAGAGTTTAATGCTTGTTTGATGGCTTTTTACATTGGAAGCAAAAAAAAAAAAGTTAGGAAAAGTTTGTGTGCAGAATTTTAACTTCTGTCTTAAAGGGAACGAGTATGTGTACATGTTTTCTTTACTGATTGTGGTCAGGACTGAAAAAATGTTTGTTTGTTTTTTATTTAGATAAATGTAAAATGCATATTCACATTTTTATATCCATCCACTGGGTAAAGCTTTAGGTTACATTTAATTTTTTTCTGTCTATCCTTTTCTATTTTGTAGAAAAAAGCCTGTTGTTTACAGGACTCAATAGTGCAGGCTGAAATGTTCACACGTAGCGAATAGGCCAGAGCAATGATATATCCCTCTTCTTTCGCCAGTCATCCTATCTCTCTTCTTCTGCCAGTCATTCTATCCCTCTATTTAAGGTTTCAATAAAGGATATTAATGAAACAAGAATACCCAATTTGGGATTTCTTTACCATGCATTAAATGTTTATTTGAAAAGAGAAAAACATATATATATAGTACTGTACAAAAGTTTTAGACAGGTTTGAAGAAATGCTGTAAAGTAAGAATGCTTTCAAAAAATATATTTAATTATTTTTATCAATTGACAAAATGCAAAGTGAGTGTCAAATCAACATTTAGTGTGACTACCCTTTGACTTCAAACCATCATCAATTCTTACACTTGCACACTTTTTACACATGCACAAGTCTGGGATTTTGTAGGATTAGGGTCAGGTGTATGATTAACCAATCATACCAAGCAGTGCTAAGGATTAGAGTAAGGGTCGGACAAGTGCCCTACAAAGAAATGGGGATAGGGAAATAACTTAAAATAATTAAAAAAAAAAATCACATAAAAAAATCAAAAATGGAGTTGGATGTGGGCTATCTTCAAACTGTGTTAGAAAAGTGTAAATTAGCGGGGAGAAGCCATATCACTGTTCTAACAACAGTGATATGGCTTCTCCTGGCTAATTTATACTTTTATCACACAGTTTTAAGATGATTGGAGATTCTACAATCATCTTAAAATTGTGTGAGAAAAGTAAACATTAGCCGGGAGAAGCCATATCACTGTTCTACAATCATCTTCAAACTGTGTGTGAAAACTATCAATTAGCAGAGAGAAGCCATACCACTGTTCTAAGAACAATGATATGATATATCCCTGTTCTTAGAACAGTGGTATGGCTTCTCTCCGCTAATTGATAGTTTTCACACACAGTTTGCAGATGTTCTAAGAACAGTGATATGGCTTCTCCCGGCTAATGTATACTTTAATTTTGACTCACACTTTTCATATGTAATCGGCCCTCTTCGGTATAGTGACAAGAATCTTGTAGACGTTTGACACACACTT
>BLSH010017412.1:904484-914568 GCA_018402905.1 Glandirana rugosa | reverse complement strand
TTCACACACAGTTTGCAGATGTTCTAAGAACAGTGATATGGCTTCTCCCGGCTAATGTATACTTTTCACACTCAGTTTTAAGATGATTGTAGAATATACAATCATCTTCAAACTGTGTGATAAAAGTATAAATTAGCCGGGAGAAGCCATATAACTGTTCTTAGAACAGTGGTATGGCTTCTCCCCGCTAATTGATAGTTTCACACACAGTTTGCAGATGTTCTAAGAACAGTGATATGGCTTCTCCCGGCTAATGTATACTTTTCACACACCGTTTTAAGATGATTGTAGAATGTACAATCATCTTCAAACTGTGTGAGAAAAGTATAAATTAGCCGGGAGAAGCCATATCACTGTTCTTAGAACAGTGATATGGCTTCTCCCCGCTAATTGATAGTTTTCACACACAGTTTGAAGATGATTGTAGAACAGTGATATGGCTTCTCCTGGCTAATGTTTACTTTTCTCACACAGTTTTAAGATGATTGTAGAATCTCCAATCATCTTAAAACTGTGTGATAAAAGTATAAATTATAACTTCCGGTTCCGGCGCCGTATGGAGAGGAGCTAGGAGACTCAGCTCCGCTCCCCTGCCAGCAATCCGGCTTATAAAAGCGGCGATTAGCGGTGATATCCCACAGCCGAATCCCTCCTAACAACCCAGGGAACCGTATGGACCACTTTGTGGAGCGGCCCGGACAAAGACCGCTCACTGCACAGCCGAATACAGGGGGAGGGAGTACGCATGCTGCAGCCAATATGGCCGCCGCAACACAGCCACAAACCCAGGTACTGTCCTATGCAGCCAAGCTGGCAACACCCGCACCAAACCTGCACACGGACAACTCTGCTGTACATACCCAGCATCAAATGACAAACCCCCCAGCATCAGAGCCAACCTCCCCAGGGGACATAGCACAAGCGGTGGCGCTACTTATGAAGCCCATGATTACTGATGCAGTTGAATCAGCAGTACAAAAGGGCATAGAACAGCTACAGAAAGAACTCCAATCACAATCAACTAGGCTCATTCAAGCTGAAGACAGGCTATCTAATGTTGAGGACGACACAAACGCCTTGATTGCCTCAGTAGCAAAACTGACAGCAAATCAGAAAGACCTACAAGACAAGGTAATTGACTTGGAGAACAGGGCCAGGAGGAACAACCTCTGCATCATTGGCCTCCCTGAATCCTATTCACCTCACACCCTACCTAAACTATGTGCCGTGGCCATACCAGAACTTTTGGGACTTCGTACCCCCTGCATAGTGGAACGGGCTCACAGGATCGGGCAGCCATCAGACACACGCTCAAAACCCAGAGCAGTCATTGTCAAATATTTGAACTATGTTGACAAGCAAGCCATCCTACAAAACTTCAGGAGGGCTCGGTCCCTAGTGTTCGAGGGGCATAGCCTGCTAATCTTCGCGGACTACTCCATTGAAGTTATGCAAAAAAGGAAGGCGTTCTCACCTGTTTGTTCTACTCTCCATGACCGCAACATCAAATTCAGCCTGGCCTACCCTGCGACCCTTTACTTCCAATCACCACAAGGTGAGAAACTGTCATTCACATCCCCTCAGGAAGCCGAGCAATACATAAACGAAGCACTACAGATGGACATGGATCAAACTCCTCAATCGGAGGCCAACACAAGAAACTCGCCTGGAAAGTCGTCTATCATCTCGAACAAGTCTGGAAGCCCGGTGAAACCCCCCTACAAGAGGGTACGCTTCGGCCCGAACGAGATTCAACAAGCACAAGCCTAATTGAAAGGAACTGACGTCCTGGACTCACTTCCAACTCACCTCAACAGAACTACTCGTTAAAACATTTTACCTCGTCATATCCCCACAGAATGACCAGACAACATCACTAAGCCATGGCGGAATGACAATTGAACTGTCAGCACCTCAAAAGACCCCGTACTGGGGATGCAAACTTAGTCAAGAAACTCTGCAACTTCTCAGTTCAAGAGATGCTACGAAGCTGTGGTAAAATCATTTCAGATCGTTAATTATTAATATGTTTCTTTGCCTTTATGCTTATGATTGTTCTTTATCAGGGCTGTTTTATCCTGCATGTTACCCCTCAGGGGGCTGAGCCCTCGTGGACGGACCCCCCTCCGGATCACTGGCCCCACCCCCCGGTTCCTACCGGCTGGGAGGGGGTCAGGTCTGGACGGGACTCGCCCCCGAGCACCAAGGAGGTACTGGGGAACAAATTATGGACCTCACTAGACCCAGCCTAATTCTGGACAGGTGGAGGAGCCTCAAAACTCCCCTAGCACAGTCACAGTTTGATCCCCTTCCTTCTCTTCCAACATCCTGGCTCCTCTCCCCCCTCCCCCCTCCCCCCCTACTTAACGAACTTTCACCCTCCCCGTACGGGGAAATCGCCCTCATCCGAAAATTAAATGGATGACAGGGACGGACACCAAACATATGATCGTACTCCCCTCTAAACGGAAAAAGGTGAAGTCCATGAAAAGTGTTCCAAACGGTACTCTCTTCCGATGTTTGATTTACTTGAAACTGTTTTATTCGCATATTAGTAAACCCTGTTTTGCACTGTGCCCACTCCCCAGCCCCGGGGGAAACCCTTTCGGGAAGCCCGTATCCGGGCTTGTCCCAATAACTGCTTCTACTAAAAGCAAACAATGGATCCCCCCGGGCTTTGGAGTAACCTGACAATAGTGTCCTGGAACGTCAAGGGACTAAGGTCTCCACAGAAACGTATGCAGATATTAAGACACCTGAAAAAACTCAAAGCCGATGTGGCGCTATTGCAGGAGACACACCTAGGGGCAGAGGATCTTCCGAGACTCCGGAAGCTATGGGTAGGAGAGGTAATAGGATCCCCGGCTATGGGAAAAAAAGCAGGGGTGGCTATCCTACTCAGCAAGAAGCTACCTTACACCATCCGAAACTCAACTTCGGACCAGCTGGGCCGCAGAGTTACCCTACACCTAACCATAGGCGGTAGAGACCTAGCCATCTCTAACGTATACGCGGAAAACTCCCCTACCCAGAGACACATCATATCCTTCTCAAACAACTTTAAAAAACAAACCCTATCCGAGCTACAAAAAGCCAGCCAAGCACTTAGGGATGCACAAAGCCACCTAAATCTATCACGCACACCTGAGAACATCCGAGCCTGGCAACAGGCAAAGCAACTATTCGACCAATGGTCGGCCGATCAAGAAAATATACATCAATTCCACACGAAAGTCTATTTCCACAAATACGGGAATAAAGCAGGCAGGTTGCTGGCTCGGATGGTCACGGGTAGGTTCTCCCCAACACATATATCATCCCTAAAGGACCAGAAGGGAGAAATAACATCAAATCCATCCCAGATAGAGGAAATACTTACAACATTCTACAAAAATCTGTATTCCACAGACCACACAGACATATCCGTAGCAGAGGAAATATTACAAGCAGTGGACCTCCCCAAAATTAATACATCCCAATTAGAGACACTTAACGCTACCATCACCCTGACAGAAATTTTATCGACAATCAAGTCACTAGCTGGAGGTAAAGCCCCAGGTCCAGACGGCTTATCCTCCGATTTCTATAAAATGACATTGGACTTTATTCCAAATACGCTCCACCATGTATACGCACACAACTGGAACGGTGGTCCCTACCTTCCCACAGGCCAACAGGCATACATTAAACTATTACCCAAGCCCAACAAGGACATCCTATCCCCAGGATCATACAGACCAATCTCGCTTATAAATGTCGATGCAAAAGTTATGTCAAAAATAGTTGCATCACGCCTGGCATCAATACTCCCCTCACTAATTCACCCAGCTCAATCAGGTTTTATACAAGGCAGATCGGCCACTCTCAACATTAGAAAAGTTCTCCTAGTCCTAGAACAAGCCAAAAAAGACCCAGACTCAAACACCGCTATTCTATCATTAGATGCAGAAAAAGCATTCGACAATATCAGTTTTGATTGGCTTTCTAGAGTACTACAAGGTGTAGGAATTACAGGCCCCTTCTTGACATTTATACGGGAGATGTATGCCAAACCATCAGCCCGAATTGTTACACCAAGCTTTATATCCCCGGAATTCCCCCTGGGCAAGGGAACCCGTCAAGGGTGCCCCCTCTCCCCACTCCTTTTTAATTTAGCAATAGAACCCCTGTCACGCATACTCAACTCCCCTGAGGGCATAAGCGGGGTTAAAGTTGGGGACACAGTTTGTCGCTCGGCACTCTTTGCCGACGACATAATCCTGTTCATGACTGACCCATCTAAAGATTTCACCTTTCTAAAACAAATTCTCCATAAATTCAGGGAATGCTCTGGAATGAAAATAAATTTTAGCAAAAGTGAAGTACTCCCGCTCAACCCCAAAAAGATGGAGTCTTGGAAATCTTCCTCTCCCTTCCTGATAGCAAAAGGACAAATCAAATACTTGGGTATACAAATAGGCAGGGACCCCTCTTCCTTATACTCCCTAAATTACCCTCCTCTAATAGCCAAGATAATAAAAGACCTACACACTTGGCGGTCCCTCCCCCTCTCGCTCTTCGGGAGATGCCACCTAATTAAAATGATTCCTTTCGCGAGACTACTATACCCTCTCCAAACGCTTCCTCTCCTCCTCAAACACAAAGACGTGCAAAAACTACAGTCGGAATTCTCTATCTTTATCTGGAAAGGAAAGAGACCTAGGGTGGCACTTAAAAAACTTTGCCTCCCGAAGAGCGAGGGGGGGACGGGCCTACCCAAACTAAGAGCGTATAATCTTGCTTGCCTTATGAGGAACTGTCTTGACTGGATAGCAAAAAAATCCACATACTCAAACCTTCATCTCGAGGAAGCAGCGGCTTATCCATATAAGCTACCTGCTTTACTACATGCTAAGATAACGTCCCTCCTGACCCACATTAAACAGAGCCTAGTCCTGAGAGACACTATCCTGGCATGGAGGGAAATGAGGAAAATGCTACACCTACCCATATCGATCTCACAGTCCCTTCCTATACTAGGAAACCCAATGTTCTCTCCTTCCCTCGACTCGCCTGTATTCAGGACCTGGGAATGCAGGGGTCTAACACATGCCCATCAATTATACGACCCAGCCACTAACACATATAAATCCTTCTCTGACATTAAAACAGAATTCCACTTACCAGACACACATGGCTTTCAGTACTTGCAAATCAAAACATACCTACAATCTTGCCATGGCAAACATCCCACACCGTTTAAAAAATCATTCCTAGACACACTGGCTACGGAGGGCAACTACTCCATCTCATGAATCAATAGTCAACTGGCCATATCTCAAACCCCAAAAAGCCTATCACAAAACTTCCAACCTTGGAGCTCAATCTTGGAAAACACGCAGGCACCAGAACAAATTCTATTGGGATATCAAAAAATACGCTCCATAACCACATCAGAAACCTGGAGGGAAACCCAATTTAAAATAGCCCATAGAGCCTACATCCCTTTGGTCTTTACCCCAGGAGTGTCACGCCATGGCATTTGCCCATGGTGTAACACTAGCAGACCGTCCCTATATCATAGACTCTGGCAATGCCCACATGTAACAGTCTTCTGGGAAAAGGTCCTCGCATACAGTAAGAACATCAGTAAACTAAACATCCTGAAAGATCCTCTCATATGCCTTTTCAGTGGCAACCCCACGGCAACAAACTCAAGCCCCCAAACCAAAAACATCCCTAATTGGGTACATCTATGTCTCCTTGCAGCTAGAAGGGTCATACTACAAGCATGGATCCAAACAACACCACCAAAGCTAAAACAAGTTCAGCTAACTTTACACTCTCTTCTACTTCTAGAGAAACAACACATTATAAACACAAACTTTACTCAAACAAAGAAATTCTTCTTAAGATGGAGAAACTTTATAGAATACTCCTTTGACGATATAAAAATAGGAGACTTCATGCTCCCATTCAAATATTCAGAGTGGTACCTCAAGGCTGATCTCTCCGGATCCTTAGACAAACTCAAAATTCAAAATCCCCAACAACAAGGGGGCCACTAACAGCACTCATCTCCTACTTGATCCCCACCTTAACCTTATCCTTGACGTTCCCGAAGATGCCCAATATATCCACCCCCTTATATATACTTTGTAGAAATGAATGACTACCCCCCTAGCTAACAAAAATCCTTCTCACACTGAGAAGCCACCCCATAACCACACAATTTCGGGCACAGATTAGCAAAACAGGAAGTACTGACCAATCCAGCATTACTTACCATGCAAAATACATAACCTTACAAGCTAAGCATATGTTATATGACTTGTACCTAACGACATCGGTTGTGCCTTAACAATCTATTCACATAACTGCTGTAACTCTGTTGTTAACCTACTGTTACTAAAAAAAAAATTATACGTTTGCAATTATCTTTGTGAAGCAAACCCCATTTGGGGCATTTTTGTATGACTGTAAAAAACCAATAAAAAATATATTTAAAAAAAAAAAAAAGTATAAATTAGCCAGGAGAAGCCATATCACTGTTCTTAGAACAGTGATATGGCTTCTCCCCGCTAATTTATACTTTTTTCACACAGTTTGAAAATAGTCCACATCCACCTCCATTTTTTTTTTTTATGTGATTTTTTTTTTAAATTATTTTAAGTTATTTCCCTATCCCCATTTCTTTGTAGGGCACTTGTTCGACCCTTCCCCCCATTTTCCTTCCTTTTGCAGACCTCTAGGACTCTAGGACCTCTAGGACTTTCCAGGACTTTTTTACAGCAATTTTCAAAACTTTTATTAAACTACCAGAACCCCGGACCCAAACCCGGACTTTTTTTGAAAAGTCCGGGTTCGGGTCCGGGTCCCGGACACCCAAAAGTTCGGTACGGACCCGAACTTTACAGTTCGGGTTCGCTCAACTCTACTAAGGATTACCAATTTCATATGTAGGTTGAAACACATTAACTGAAATAGAAAGAGGTGGTGCTTGGATATGGCGCTGTCTGAGTGGTGGGAAATAAATGTGTTCTAAATGTCCTGTGTACATATGTTTTGGTAAGATATGAGCCTCTGATTACCAGTCATTGAGTTCATATATAAAAGATGCTGAAAATGAATGATTGTGCTAGGTTTTTTCTTTTTTTGTGCAAGTGCTAGAATTAATAAGCTAGTATTTTGTGCAAATTGCTAAAGGTTCATACAAAATTTATAAAAAATTGTGCTATAAAAAAATTTTTTTACATCTCAACTGGTGCCTTAAAAATGTTAATTTGTGGGGGCGTGGCCGGCGCGCGCAGCGGATGGAAGCTTGAGCGAGATGCTCTGGAGCCCTGAGGGAGAAAACAGCGACGATCACCAGCAAGGAGCACCGCATCACCGGTCAACACACATCATTCCACGGCGGAAGGCGGCGTCCATCCCGCGGGCATGTCGAGGAAAAGGCAGGGGGACTGCAGACCGAAAAAACTGACTGCATACTTCCAATGGCCGGATAGCAGAGGAGGGCAAGATGGCGCCGGACACGCGGCCCTCTCCTCCCAAAGGCCTAACAACTCCTACACAGACCTGCCGGACGCTGAAAGAAGCGCTGGAGACCTCTCTCCTAGGAGCCACTCGCCATCACACAGCCCCTTATGCTCCAGCCCGGCAAAAACAAGGATGAGGCTTGATCCAGCTGCCACAGAAGCGGGGGTAAGTCCAATAAACTTACTACATGATGAACTGCAATCCCCCATTGCTAGCTTCCCCACGAATAATCAACCAGTGTTAGACACCCAATTGAAGGACATGTTGTTGACCCTACACCGCTCCTTACATGTGGAGTTTAACAATATCACCCACCAGGTCTCAAAGGAACTCACTAAGATGGGCGGCAGAGTAGACCAAATTGAACAGGCAATATCAGATATATCTACCACAGTAAATGATCTGATTGATGCCAATGAGGAGGGGGAGGACGAACGGATATGGATGCGCGCAAAATTGGCGGACTTAGAGGACCGTTCCAGAAGGAACAATGTAAAGCTGAGGGGGGTACCTGAAAATGTGCCCCCCTCAGAACTCACACAATTTGCAACAAAAATGTTCCACATGCTAGTCCCAGAGCTAACGGACATTGACCTCAGAATTGACCGCATCCACCGCCTGCCAAAGCCATCCTTCCTTCCCCAGGAAATACCGAGAGATGTACTAATGAGAGTACACTTCTTCTCCACCAAAGAGCGAATTACACAGAAAGCAAGAGCACTAGGAAAACTTCCAGACCCTTACTCAAACATCCAAATTTACTCTGACCTGTCCAAATATACTCTGGACCTACGCAGACAGCTTAACACCATAACTAAAACACTCCGCAATAACAACATACCATACAAGTGGAAACATCCCACAAAGTTGAGCGTAGACCGCAACGGAACAACTCACGTTATCCACTCCCTAGAAAAAGGACTCCTCATGCTAAAAGAATGGGGCATTATCCCCGCGCAAGATCCCCAAGGAAAACCACACAACAACCCTGAGAAACTCACGCCACTCTGGCAATCCCTGCCTAAAAGGAATAACAACAGGCACCGCTAACACCCTCTCATGAGGTGCTCCTCATAAAAATTTACTGCCTCCCCAGGCAACTCCTCCACCGTTGTGCTGCTCTCCAATGAACTGTTTCCCCCTAATTCATGGAGATCAGCTGCTTTATTCTCATCTCCTGAACAATGTTATGTTATGTTATTACTGTTGTTACCAAGTTAACAGTTACCCTTTCTTCCCTATGCATGAGTATATCGAACTGAACAACCTCCGACTCCCAGACCTCCCTGAGGACCCCAACAGCGAATGATCACTTCATCATATCCGACCAAAAACGCTGGAAAAGACATACCTACCAAACGTGAGTACGAACCCTAGCACGCACCTCACCTCATCCGATGTCACTTAAAATAGTGTCACTGAACGCCAAGGGGCTTAACCACCCAGCGAAAAGGGCATCACTATGGCGCACTGCGTTACAGTCGAGGTGCGACATACTGTGCGTCCAAGAGACACATTTTTTGGAATCAGCCACGCCTCCATGTCAACATAGACTTTTTCCTCAAATTTTTCTTGCCTCAGACAAAACCAAAAAGAGGAGAGGAGTGCTAGTAGCGATCCATAGAGACGCTGACTTTCAGATCCAAGATCATATAGCAGACCCGAATGGCCAATATTTAATACTGTCAGGAACCTCTAAAGGTCTCAAAATTACAATTATCTGCCTGTACGCTCCCAACACCCACCAGCAAAAGTTTCTAAACAAGCTGATGAAAAAAGTCCGTAAAGTCTGTCATGGACCATTAATTGTGTGTGGGGACTTCAACATGATACCCGATCACAATATGGACACCACAAACCCTGCTCCGAGACGCAAATCCCCAATACCGAAATTTATGGCCACGCATAGATTGTACGATGTTTGGAGATGTCTGCATTCATCAGAAAAGGATTTTACCTACCACTCCACCCCCCATAACTCGTACACGCGAATAGACTATTTTTTGGTAGACAATTGGCCACTACAACATATTCCGGAAGCCGAAATAGGCCAAATCACATGGTCAGACCATGCTCCGGTGAGCATCACCATCAATACAACAATACGACCACTCCCAACGAAACCATGGAGGGCAAACACAATTATCATGAAGGATCGCAGAAGGAGAAAAAACGTTGACTCGAGTCAACATAATTATTGGGAGAGTGTGTCCGAAATACCCGGACGGTCTCCCACCATCTACTTCTCTGTCAAGGAAACAATACGTTCTTTTTAAGGAGGTCCACAAAGACATAGAACCGAAACAAGTCCCCTAGGAAGTACTATTAACACAAACGGGAGGTACCAAAGCAACCCTCACCAGCATAACAACATAACTACCACTACGAGTGGCCTCGTACCAGACTGGTACACTAAACCGGATAAAGCCGAAGGCCTTATACAACATCACCGGTTAACAGATGGTTTTTTATCAGATAAGCGCACATGCTCAATACCCCCCACCTCACCATCCATTTTAGGAAAAGACTACTTACGTCTGTAGAGGTTTGTAGCATGTTAGATACG
>BLSH010017412.1:865401-878140 GCA_018402905.1 Glandirana rugosa | reverse complement strand
CTTTAACTGTACTCAAGCACCACAACCCAAAAAAGCTATTTGAATCATTTTTATTTCTCAAAGCAAATGCACCCATCCATCCATGTCGCCACACTTTTTTGTTGAGAAATCACTTTGAAAAACACCACCCTAGCATTGCTAGCTGTGGCCATCTTGAGTAAGGTCAGATGATTAATGGAATCCATCTGTACTTAGCACCCCCCCCCCCACCCTTCCTTCAGATAGGAAAGAGAAGACTCCTGGAATGTATGACATAATATTAGCCAAGGCCAGAAACCAAGAAGCAACTTAAGAAATGTAAAAAAAAGGTTTAAAACAAGTAAATATAATATACCTTCCTATCTATTTACTAAGGCTATCAACAAAAGGACTAAACATAGTTACTGTTGATGGAGAGAGTAAAGTTCTGCCTTAACCACTTGACTACTGGGCACTTAAACCCCCTTCCTAACCAGACCAATTTTCAGCTTTCAGTGCTCTCACATTTTGAATGACAATTACTCAGTCATACTACACTGTACCCATATGAAATTTTTGTCCTTTTTTTCACACAAATAGAGCTTTCTTTTGGTGGTATTTAATCACCATTGGGGTTTTTATTTTTTGAGCTATAAATGGAAAAAGACCGAAAATTTTGTAAAAAAAATGCATTTTTTCTTTGTTTCGGTTATAAAATTTGCAATTTAGTAATTTTTCTTCATAAATTTTGTCCAAAATGTATACTGCTACATATCTTTGGTAAAAATAACCCACATTAGTTTATATTATTTGGTCTTTGTGAAAGTTATAGAGTCTACAATCTATGGTGTCAATCACTGAAAATTGATCACACCTGATGTACTAACGGCCTTTCTCATTTCTTGAAACCCTAACAAGCCAGGGAAGTACAAATACCCCCAAATGAGCCCTTTTTAGAAAGTAGACATTCCAAAGTGTTTAGTAAGAGGCATGGAAGTTGTAATTTTTTCCCACAATTCTTTGCAAAATGAAGATTTTTTTTTCTGTTTTTTTAAAAAAAATTGTCATATTAACGGATTATTTCTCACACCCAGCATATGCATACCACAAATTACACCCCAAAACACATTCTACTTCTCCTCCCGTGTATGGTGATAACCCATGTGTGAGACTTTTACACAGCCTGGCCATGCAAAGGCCCAACATGCAGGGAGCACCATCAGGCGTTCTAGGAACATAAATTACACATATAATCCTGACTACCTCTTGCACTTTTGAAGGTCCTGGAGCACCAGGACAATGGAAACGCCCAAAAAATGACCCCATTTTAGAAAGTAAACACCCCAACATATATTCTATGAGGCATAATGAGTCTTTTGAACATGTCATTTTTTTCACAAGTTTTTTGAAAATGTGGGAGGAAAATGAAAAAGCATTTTTTTTTGCACAAAGTTGTCCATTCATACAATATTTCTAACACACAGCATGTACATAGCAAAAATTACACCCCAAAATAGATTCTGCTACTCCTTCCGAGTATGGCGATACCACATGTGTGACACTTTTACACAGCCTGGCCACATACAGAGGCCCAACATGCAGGGAGCACGATCAGGCATTCTAGGGGCATACATTTAAAATCTAATTTGACTACCTATTACACTAATGTGAGGCACTGTAGTGGTACTGATGGGCACTGTAGTGGCACAGATGGGCACTGTAGTGGCATGGATGTATCACAGATAAGAACTGATGTGGTATGGATGAGCATGAACAAGGCATAAATGAGCACGGATGGGGATGGATGAGCTGTGGATGGGGATGACTGAGCATGGATGGATGGATGAGCAAGAATGGGGATGGCTGAGCATGGATGCATGGGTGAGCATGGATGGAAGGGTGAGCATGAATGCATGAGTGAGCACGAATGCATGGGTGAGCACGGATGCATGGGTGAACATGCATGGATGGCCGAGCACGAATGCATGGGTGAGCACGGATGCATGGGTAAACATGCATGGATGGCCGAGCACAGATGGATGGCTGAGCCTGGATGCATGGGTTTAGCATGCATGCATGGGTGAGTACGGATGCATGGGTGAGCACAGATGCATGGCTGAGCACAGATGCATGGGTGAGCATGGATGCATGGCTGAGCGTGATGCATGGGTGAGCACAGCTGGATGAGTGAGCATGGATGCATGGGTGAGCACAGATGGATGGCGAAACACGGATGGATGGATGAGCATGCATGGATGGGCGAGCACAGATGCATGGGTGAGCATGGATGCATGGGTGTGCACAGATGCATGGGGGAACACGGATGCATGGGTGAACACAGATGCATGGGTGAGCACGGATGCATGGGTGAGCACAGATGAGGCTGGGTGGGTGAGCACGGCTGGATGGGTGAGCATGGATGCATGGGTGTGCATGGCTGGATGGGTGAGCACAGATGCCTGGGTGTGCATGGCTGGATGGGTGAGCATGGCTGCATGGGTGAGAACGGATGCATGGGTGAACAAGGATGAATGGGTGAACACGGATGAGGCTGGATGGGTGAGCATGGCTGGATGGGTGAGCATGGCTGGATGGATGAACACGGATGCATGAGTGAGCATGGCTGGATGGGTGAACACGGATGCATGGGTGAGCATGGCTGGATAGGTGAACACGGATGCATGGGTGAGCACGCATGGATGAGCACGGATGGGTGAACATGGATGCATGGGTGATGGATGAGGCTGGATGGGTGAGCATGGATGAGGCTGGATGGGTGAGGATGGATGGGTGAGCATGGATGGATGGATGGGGGGTGCAGAGTGGCACATAGCAGTGCTGTGGGTACTTCAGATCCTGCCCACAGCACTAATGCTTCTAATCTCTCCCCCCTCTCCTCTCACACTGCTCCGCTCAGTGTGGAGAGGGGAGAGACAAGCCAGATATCCGCCAGCTTGTTTACATCTGATTGCCCCATCATTTGACGGAGCGATCACATGGTAAACGGCCGCTGCAAGCGGCCATTTACCGTGATCCGTGATATGTCGGGTCTCACGGACCCAGTGGTCACGGATGCTCCCGGGTGAGCTCCACAGGGGGAGCGCGGGAGCATGATTCTGGGAGGACGTTATAGTACGCCCTCCCAGAATAATGGATCCACTTTGCGGCCGTGTAATTACATTACACGGTCGGCAAGTGGTTAAAGTTAACGCGGAGTTCCACCCACTAATACATCTTTATATATTTCAAATCCTTTATGCATGATAAATCACCTTTGGAAAAAAAATTATACTCACCCTAAGTGTCCTGTTGCTATGTGGTCCATGTAATCTTCCACTTCCTGATCCACGGCACTCAACATCACTACCTGCCTCGTCTGGGCTCATGGGAGATGTGAGTCATCATTTCCCATGAGTCCGTGGGCATCCCTGAGCTGTACAATCGCGTTATTTTCAGACAGGAAATGACGCGATTTTGTGGGGGAGAGACATGTTATCTATGTTGCCAAAACAATGGGGTGGGACCTTCTTCCATCACTGCCCATTGTTATGGCAATGAGACATACACTCGAGATCGAGAGGTGCATGCTGGTTACCCAGCATGCACCTTATCCAGGAAGAGACTAAAGGAGGGTGCGAGTGGGCTTCACATGCCCACAGCTAAGATGGGAACTCCCAGTTAAGAAAAAAATCAGCAATGTAAGTACAAAATGAATAGGACTACCCGGATTTAAATTACTTTATTTATGTAATGAATACTAACTAGGTGGATGCCAGCAAAAAAAAAAAACAATTGTAATATATTTCAGTTTTAGGTATCAACTAGAGAACACAGAGAAACCTCACTGCAATTGTATTTTTTGCCCCTTTCAAGCACCTGTGGATAGTTATAGGTAGATTAATAAATGAGGCTGGAAAGGGGACAGAGTCTGTTGAAGGTGGTCACAAAATTAGCTGCAGAAAAAGTAACCTACAACTTTCTAATTTTATTCTATTTCATTACTAAAATTTAGGATCCCAAGAGTACACTAACATTTTTCTTAAAACTAGAATTTCTAGTTTTATATTTTATTTTTTTCAAACTACACATAATATGACTGATGATGAAAAAAAGTGGAGCCTATGAAAGAATGCCATTGTCATTGGTTGTGTAGGGTGGTGTAGTCTAAAATAGTGCCCTGAGAGTGAGAGGTAAAGACTTGTTAGTTAGTAAGGTGAAAAAGTGCAGAAATGTATTGCATCCAATCAGAGCTCACAAAAAGTAATACTAAAGGCTACATTTTTTTAATAGAAAAGAGATAATGCTTACCTGCTCTGTGTTACGATATTGCACAGAAAGGTTGCTTTCTTCCTCTTTTGGCAGTCCCCCACTGGCATTGTCAGCATCTCCCTCCTCCATGTGCATCCCATAGCAAGCCAGCTTCTAAGGAGGTACCTGTATGTGCAGTCTCCCGAGTCGGGCTGTGTGCGCCCATAGACACACACACAGTTTTGGTAAGCCAAACCCCCAGTCCTTCTTCACTGGAGCCTCTAGCCCCGTACACATGGGCGGAACGCCGGGCGTCATAGGCTGGTTCAATAAAAACTGGATGGCATTCGGCCCGTGTGTATGGCAGCCGGTCCGAAAGAAGCCAGCCGCTTAGCTGGTTTCTGACGGACGAGCATGCTGAGAGACCAGCAGTCGACCGACTCCTAAACAGCCATTGGCTCATCAGAGTGTTCTGGTGGGGGGGGGGTTGTCCCCCTGTCAGAACACAACAGCTCAGTGGGGAAGATCGCTGTACTAATGTCAGATTGTTAGTACAGTGGTTCCAACTGCTGGGTTGAATAGAAAAAATCTCATGGTGTGTAATGGCTCCACTGCCCTCAGTTTCACCTGTGAAAGCAGGAAGTGAGGGGAGCGGTGCTGGTGCCGGAGAAAGCACTGGAGCGGTGACATGGAGCCAGGTAAATGTGTAGAGACAGGGGAGACAGGACAGGTGGTGGGGTGTTTTTTACCTTAATGCAGGGAATGCATTAAGATAAAAATCATTTAGACTTTAGAACTACTTTAATGAAGTTGGGCCAGTGCAACGTGGATTCTGCTATGTTGTTGGAGCCACTGCACTTTGCACTTGATCTTTTGCACTGTTAAGCTGAATAAAATAGACAATGTACTGTAAATACTATGTGCTGCACTCATTACTCTGTTAAAAACAGTGGCTTTTGAGAAAGGTAGGGTAAATACAGGTCTGGCTCTATTTCCAATTTGCATGATTAATTCTGATGTAATAAAAATGGAAAAACATCAAAAATTGTATATACAAAGCTATAGACCTGTTCTTCATTTGGACTATGTTACATTTCCCACAAAGCAGGAAAGTCAAATTATTCTCAGCTGGAATATTATAATTGTTCTGAATTTTCTGTATTTTAATTGTGTCCATGCTTGCACATGAACCACAATACCAAGTCCACAGATAATGCTTATTATTTTACGACTTATTTAGGAGTCATTCCAAACTATGCCTTTTTTCCAAATCACCGAGCTGTTTGATTGGATATTTTAGAGTGAAAAGGCTTAATTGTGATTAAGCAGGCCATACAAACTGTCTGTTAGTGTGGTGATAAGATATGGGGGCCAAAGAAAACATTATATTCTGAATGCACAGTAAAACCAGCTCTGTTATTTCAGCACAGTCTCAAATTAAGAATGAAATCTTTTGAAGGAATTCAAAACAAGTGCTCACAGATTGTGAAGGAAGGCAAATAGTAGAAATGAAAAAAAAAGACACAAAGGTTTTTATTGCTCCAGAAATCCAACAGCCAAAAGAAAGCAGTAAGGAATTTTACTTGGCTTTTAAACAACTATAGATAATGAAATAAGGGCACCATATGAGTTAATTCACTTATTCAACCTTTCTTCTTGTAACCACTGCAATTTGAGTATATACAGTATCTCACAAAAGTGAGTACACCCCTCACATTTTTGTAAATATTTTATTCTATCTTTTCATGTGACAACACTGAAGGAATGACACGTTGCTACAATGTAAAGTAGTGAGTGTACAGCTTGTATAACAGTGTAAATTTGCTGTCCCCTCAACATAACTCAACACACAGCCATTAATGTCTAAACCGCTGGCAACACAAGTGAGTACAGGTTGAGTGAGTTAGCCATTTTCCCTCCCAGGTGTTATGTGACTCGTTAGTGTTACAAGGTCTAAGGTGTGAATGGGGAGCAGGTGTGTTAAATTTGGTGTTATCGCTCTCACTTTCTCGCACTGGTCACTGGAAGTTCAACATGGCATCTCATAGCAAAAAACTCTCTGAGGATCTGAAAAAAAGAATTGTTGCTCTACATAAAGATGGCCTAGGCTATAAGAAGATTGCCAAGACCCTGAAACTGTGCTGCAGCACAGTGGTCAAGACCATACAGTGGTTTAACAGGACAGGTTCCCCTCAGAACATGTCTTGCCATTGTTGACCAAAGAATTTGAGTGCACGTGCTTAGCGTCATATCCAGAGGTTGTCTTTGGGAAATAGACGTATGAATACTGCCAGCATTGCTGCAGAGGCTAAAGGGGTGGGGGGTCAGCCTGTCAGTGCTCAGACCATATGCCGCACACTGCATCAAATTGGTCTGCATGGCTGTCGTCCTATAAGGAAGTCTCTTCTAAAGATGATGCACAAAAAAAACGCAAACCGTTTGCTGAAGACAAGCAGACTAAGGACATGGATTACTGGAACCATGTCCTGTGTTCTGATGAGACCAAGGTAAACTTATTTGGTTCAGATGGTGTCAAGCGTGTGTGGCGGCAACCAGGTGAGGAGTACAAAGACAAGTGTGTTTTGCCTACAGTCAAGCATGGTGGTGGGAGTGTCATGGTCTCGGGCTGCATGAGTGCTGCCGGCACTGTGTAGCTACAGTTCATTGAGGGAACCATGAATGCCAACATGTACTGTGATACTGAAGCAGAGCATGATCCCCTCCCTTCAGTGACTGGGCCCCAGGGCAGTATTCCAACATGATAACGACCCCAAACACACCTTAAAGACGACCACTGCCTTGCTAAAGAAGCTGAAGGTAAAGGTGATGGACTGGCAAAGCATGTCTCCAGACCTAAACCCTATTGAACATCTGTGGGGCATCCTCAAACGGAGGGCTGAGGAGTGCAAGGTCTCTAGCATCCACCAGCTCTGTGATGGCATCATGGAGGAGTGGAAGAGGACTCCAGTGGCAACCTGTGAAGCTCTGGTGAACTCCATACCCAAGAGGGTTAAGGTAGTGCTTGAAAATAATGGTGGCCACACAAAATTTTGACACTTTGAGCCCAATTTGGACATTTTCACTTAGGGGTGTACTCACTTTTGTTGCCAGCAGTTTAGACATTAATGGCTGCGTGTTGAGTTATTTTGAGGGGACAGCAAATTTACACTGCTATACAAGCTGTATACTCACTACTTTACATTGTAGCAAAGTGTCATTTCTTCAGTGTTGTCACATGAAAAGATATAATAAAATATTTACAAAAATGTGAGGGGTGTACTCACTTTTGTGAGATACTGTATGTATGTATATATATATATATATATATATATATATATATATATAATATGTGATGGTATGCGAGGCGAAGTGGTAGACGGATGCTACCCGTTGCCTCATATGCATTCATGTGGACTGGATTAAACAGAGTCCGGTCCTGATTTTACCAGCCACCATGGTAGGGCTGGTTCCGGTCCGGAGTTTGTGGTCCACTGGAGTCCACCAGCAGGTGGCTTAAATAATCAGGAAGAGATCTCACTTTAGCTCTGACCTGGAACTGGAGAGGGATCTGAGGGCGCTCTGTGTCTGTTTGGACTTTAAAAGACAAGGTTTGCATTTTGGCTTATGTTTTGTGGGTGTCGGGGCCAGCCCCACACCGTATAGTGAGGAAACTATACTGTTACTGTTTAGTTTAGCGCCAGGCGGCAAGGACTTATTTTCTGTTTGTTTTTAAGCTGCAAATCTTTTACCAATAAACCTGACAAGCTGACAAGCCGCCAGATTTTAAAGAAAGTTGCCTGCACGCTGACTAATTTCCTCAGGAAAGTTAATCCCCACTAGCTAATCTCCCACAATATATATATACACACATATATATATATATATATATACATATACATACACTAGGAAGAAAGAAATGGTCGCACACCACTGTGAAGTCCAAAGTCCATTTATCAGACATCCCAAGAATAATCACAGGACAAAGCATGCCATGGTAGACACGTTTCCTGCACCTCACATGCACATACTCATTACAAAGGAAGCATTGTTTTAGTGTTACATATATAGCCCCACCCATACCTGTTACAGGTCTGGTGGGTTAGGGACTCAAACCTCCAATGACATTGATATACGGCACTCATCTGGTGTTGCCCCTATAGACCGAGTGTGTGTCATATATATATAAAGTGAAATATCAAGGTGTAAATCTATCACAATAAGAAAAAAGGAAAAATTAATAATACCAACCGACACACATAGGTGTATCAGGGAAAACACCTGACATAAAAAAACATTTATGTTTAAAAACATAGTAACATACAGTATCTCACAAAAGTGAGTACACCCCTCACATTTTTGTAAATATTTTATTATATCTTTTAATGTGACAACACTGAAGAAATTACACTTTGCTACAATGTAAAGTAGTGAGTGTACAGCTTGTATAACAGTGTAAATTTGCCGTCCCCTCAAAATAACTCAACACACAGCCATTAATGTCTAAACCGCTGGCAACAAAAGTGAGTACACCCCTAAGTGAAAATGTCCAAATTGGGCCCAAAGTGTCAATATTTTGTGTGGCAACCATTCTTTTCCAGCACTGTCTTAACCCTCTTGGGCATGGAGTTCACCAGAGCTTCACAGGTTGCCACTGGAGTCCTCTTCCACTCCTCCATGACCACATCACAGAGCTGGTGGATTTTAGAGACCTTGTGCTCCTTCACCTTCCATTTGAGAATGCCCCACATATGTTCAATAGGGTTTAGGTCTGGATACATGCTTGGCCAGTCCATCACCTTTACCCTCAACTTCTTTAGCAAGGCAGTGGTCGTCTTGGAGGGTGTTTGGGGTCGTTCTCATGTTGGCATATTCCCCTGCAGCCCAGTCTCTGAAGGGATGGGATCATGCTCTGCTTCTGTATGTTACAGTACATGTTGGCATTCATAGTTCCATAAATGAACTGTAGCTCCCCAGTGTCGGCAGCACTCATGCAGCCCCAGACAATGACACTCTCACCACCATGCTTGACTGTAGGCAAGACACGCTTGTCTTTGTACTCCTCACCTGGTTGCCGCCACATACACTTGAAACCATATGAACCAAATAAGTTTATCTTGTTCTCATCAGACCACAGGACATGGTTCCAGTAATCCATGTCCCTAGTCTGCTTGTCTTCAGCAAACTGTTTGCAGGCTTTCATGTGCATCATCTTGAGAAGAGGCTTCCTTCTGGGACGACAGTCATGCAGACCAATTTGATGCAGTGTGCGACGTATGGTCTGAGCACTGACAGGCTGACCCCCCACCCCTTCAACCTCTGCAGCAATGCTGCCAGCACTCAGAGATCTATTTTCCAAAGACAACCTTTGGATATGATGCTGAGCACATGCACTCAACTTCATTGGTCGACTGTGGTGAGGCCTGTTCTGAGTGGGACCTGTCCTGGTAAACCTCTATATGGTCTTGGCCACCGCACTGCAGCTCAATTTCAGGGTCTTGGAAATATTCTTATAGCCTAGGCCATCTTTATGTAGAGCAACAATTCTTTTTTTCAGATTCTCAGAGAGTTCTTTGCCATGAGGTGCCATTTTGAACTTCCAGTGACCAGTATGAGAGAGTGAGAGTGATAATACCGAATTTAACACACCTGCTGCCCATTCCCACCTGAGACTTTTTAACACTAATGAGTCACCTGATACTGGGGAGGTAAAATAGGTAACTGGGCCCAATTTGGACATTTTCACTTGGGGTGTACTCACTTTTGCTGCCAGTGATTTAGACATTAATGGCTGTGTGTTGAGTTATTTTGAGGGGACAGCAAATTTACACTGTTATACAAGCTGTACACTCATTACTTTACATTGTAGCAAAGTGTGATTTCTTCAGTGTTGTCACATGAAAAGATATAATAAAATATTTACAAAAATGTGAGGGGTGTACTCACTATTGTTGAGATACTGTATATAGTAATCGCCATGTCTGTTTATGTTTCAGTGCTCCCAGACTGAACATATGTGTAATCAAAAGCCAGGTGGTTATAGTTCTGGCCATAGACGCACCTATATCCATAAACCACATAGATCACATGTCTCTAATTCATATCAAAGGGGGATATTTATATATATATATATATATACACGGGAGTTATTCAAGAACAACCGAACATCAAAACAGAACAGAGAGAGTGACGAATGGCGAGACATTGTATGGAAATACAGATTAGGGGGCAATCACAAAATGGGTGACCCCCCCCTCTGACAACTAATGATGTCAGAAGGGGGCGGGTCACCCAATTACGTCACCGGGTGGCCCTGCCCCTTCTTATAAAAGAAATGTCAAACTGAAAACCGCCCATTCTGGGAGACGCCTCTGGAGTGGACGGCACGCCTGCGGCAGCGGGCACAGAGGCGGTGAAAGAAGAAGGAAAAGATGAAGATTGAAGATGAAGAAAGGAAGCAAGAAGACCGAAAAAAGAAGCAGAAGACCAGAAGAAGGACTGGAGCAGGAGAAGATGGAGAAAGGAAGAAGAATAGCTATTTTACACAATAAAAGACTTGTCAAAATCTGCCTCTTGTTTTTTTAACACTTTACTCCTTTTTTGGTGAATGGGTAGGGGTACAATGTACCCCATACCTATTCACATGGGGGGGCTGGGATCTGGGGCTCCTCTTATTAAAGGGGGCTTCCAGATTTCAATAAGCCCCCGCCCGCAGACCCCCACAACCACCGGCAAGGGTTGTGGGGATGAGGCCCTTCTCCCCATCAACATGGGGACAAGGTGCTTTGGGGTGACCTCAAAGCATCCTCCCCATGTTGATGGCATGTGGCCTGGTATGGTTCGGGGGGGGGGGGTGCTCGCTCGTCCCCACCCCCTCCTGCCATGTCAGGGCTGCGTGCTCGGAAAAGGGTCTGATTTGGATTTTGGAGGGGACCCCACGCCATTTTTTAAAAAATTTGGCACAGGGTTCCCCTTAAAATCCATACCAGACCTGAAGGGCCTGGTATGGACTTTGGGGGGGACCCCATGCCCCTTTTTTTTGGTGCGGGGTTCCCCTTAAAAACCATACCAGACCTGAAGGGCCTGGTACAGACTTTGGGGGGACCCCTATGCAATTTTTTTGGGGGGCGAGGTTCCCCTTAAAACACATACCAGATCTGAAGGGTTTGTTACGGACTTTGTGGGGGAACCCTACGCATTTTTTTTTTTTAATCGGTGCGGGTTTCCCCTTAAAATCCATACCAGGCTCCAAGGGCCTGGTTTGGATTTTGGGGGAACCCCATGTCATATATATATACACTTTACATATCTGCAACAGTTTCCAGTTTCATATTTCCTAAAGATAGCATATTTTTTGCAGAATATGTGTTTTGCCTTTGAATCAAAATTGCTAGAAACAGGTTGATCATTTTCATTTATTTTTAAAAACATGTAAGTCTGAGAAGCAGAGGTGGAAAATGGGCAGTATGTAAAGAGGTTACATAATCTTTTCCACAATATGGCAGATTATGAAAAACTCAACCTCCAAAAGAAAGAATTACTTGTCCTACCAGTTGGTAGGAATCTGAATATCTTGATACATATCTCTAAGGAAATATTGTAAACATTATAAATTCATTAAATTTTTGTTTTTCACAAAATGTGAGAATTGTTGTGTCTACAGGAATACCAGGAATTTATTAAGTTTAAAGCACGAAAGGGGTAATCTGCAAAACAGAGAAATGGCTAAATGGTTTGACAGCTCTGCAAAATGTATGCCTTTTTCTTCCCAATTACAGAATAATAGAAATAGTAGGAATAATTTTCCTCCAGTGGAATGAGTTTTGGCTATGAATTAAGTACTCTGTGTTTCAAATTAAAGTGCTCATTTTTCAAGATAAGCATTTAAAAATGCTTAAGCATTATTTGTCTGCATGGAGATACTTTGAAATTCCACTCTTTGTTTTCCTAATACAGTACAACTAAGATATTTAAGATAATTTTTCAGGTTTAACGGGAGGATGCCTTTTAATTAGACAGAATTTGCTACAGATATCAGGGAATTATATATATATTTAAAGGCAGTCTTCTGGAATAATCAATATAGTGGTGATTTATAAGTTCACAGAACCATACATATATTTCATTAACCGCTTGCCGACCGCTGATCGGCAATTGACGGCGACAAGGTGGCTCGTGAGCGCAAATCGCCGTCATATGACGGCGGCCGCGCTCACGAGCCTAGTGAGCGCGCGCCAGTTAACGGCTAGTCGCCAGCCGTTCGCCAATTACTTTATATACATACCAAGACACTTGAATATTTAGTGGTGATATAACTAATAAGGTCTTCTGACGGAAATTTATATATATATTAAGGGACTATAGACATCGTTTAAGACAGATTAATTTTCCGTAGGAGGGCAATTTGGACTTTTTAATAGAATTTATAGAATCAACATGACATAATCCTTTTGTTTCTCACCTTAAAGTTTCATAGAGGTACGTCTGTTTATTACGAATTCGTAAAAATTTACGAATAGAACTTTTTACTCGTGAA
>BLSH010017412.1:847648-864169 GCA_018402905.1 Glandirana rugosa | reverse complement strand
CTGTAAATAAGTGCAACATATAGGTAAAACCAGGTAGTGCGATGTGGTGGGTAAAAGACATATAAAATTGTCATGTTAAAGTGCAGGATATAAAGAGGATGAAATGGTCTTTGTTTGCGCAAATGGGATAATGATGTAAGTATAAGAAGATAGTGGAACTAATATGGTTCTCCATGAAGTTATAATTCTCAAAATAGTATAATGATGTGGATGAGAAGGTTAGTTAGTAAAAGATCGATTGGCGATTACGATACTATGTGGAAAACTGATAAGGGGTTGAGGTAGTGCTTGTTGAAATAAGATAAGGGGTTGAGGTAGTGCTTGTTGAAAAAATGCTTGTTGAAAAAATGATGTGGATGAGAAGGCCATGCCCCGGATGGGGAATTAATTAGTTGCGAACAACACTTTGGTATCCAATTTGTAGTGGAAAAAATACTGTTGCAGTATAACAGAGAATGGTGGAGGGGGTGATTAAAAAACATTATAGTTTACTTCATAAGGTAGTAAAAAACTAGTAAAAGTGGGGATAATGAACATTAGAGGGTGATGTGGATGAGAAGGCTCTGGTCAAGAATAGGTATAAAATGCATTCATGATTCAAAGTAAAGTATCTGACATACTAAAATCGATTCAGAGTGGAATAAAAATCAAAATTTATGTTCTTGGGATGTGGCTAGGAAGGTGCAAGAATAAAACAACTGAAAGATATGTGAATAAGAACCTTGCGATAAAAATGTGTTTAAGCAATGTTTAAGATGCTATAAATCGGAGGTTATATGAGTATATCCATCGGATGTGGATGAGAATGTCCGGAGTGGAGCATGAAATAATAATATATTACAAATGAGAGGCAAGTGGAGGGTAGTTATAAGCTACACGTAGATCATTAGGAGATTTGGGTAATTACCGAAAGTGGAGTTATTGTACATTTAAAGGATGATGTGGATGAGAAGGCTCTGAACAGGAAGAGGTCAAAGTTCAACATAAGGTTACAGATATATTCTCAGTGGAATAAAAACTTAATGTTAAGATGAGTAAAATTACACTGTTAAAAAATTCTAAGGATGTGGATGAGAAGGTCCAAGAGTAGAAACTTCACGTACACTAAAATGTGAGTAAGAACCGTGCCGTAAAATTCCTTAAAATATTTTATGCTAATAAATACACTGGATGAATAGTCATAATGTGATAATGAAAAATGTTTTAAAAATGTGTATAAAAATATATAAAAAAAAAAAAAAAAAAGTATAAAAAATTTTTTTTAAAAAGGAAATGGTGGAGGTAATTGTCTCTAAAAATTGGAAATAAAACAGTTGAGATCAATGTCTACGTTTAATCCTTTAGGTCTGAGGCTATCCAAAAGGTAGATCCATCTTGTTTCATTTTGGGATACCTCTATTTTTCTATTGCTACCTCTCCAGTTCTCTTTCACCTTATCTATTCCAAAAAATACCAGTTTTTTGGGGTCCCTTTGGTGTACCTCATCAAAATGTCTTGATAGGTTATGCTTGGGAAAACCCTTTTTGATGTTTCTCACATGCTCCGATATCCTTTTATGTAACGGCCTAGTGGTTTTTTTTTTTTTTTATATATTTTTATACACATTTTTAAAACATTTTTCATTATCACATTATGACTATTCATCCAGTGTATTTATTAGCATAAAATATTTTAAGGAATTTTACGGCACGGTTCTTACTCACATTTTAGTGTACGTGAAGTTTCTACTCTTGGACCTTCTCATCCACATCCTTAGAATTTTTTAACAGTGTAATTTTACTCATCTTAACATTAAGTTTTTATTCCACTGAGAATATATCTGTAACCTTATGTTGAACTTTGACCTCTTCCTGTTCAGAGCCTTCTCATCCACATCATCCTTTAAATGTACAATAACTCCACTTTCGGTAATTACCCAAATCTCCTAATGATCTACGTGTAGCTTATAACTACCCTCCACTTGCCTCTCATTTGTAATATATTATTATTTCATGCTCCACTCCGGACATTCTCATCCACATCCGATGGATATACTCATATAACCTCCGATTTATAGCATCTTAAACATTGCTTAAACACATTTTTATCGCAAGGTTCTTATTCACATATCTTTCAGTTGTTTTATTCTTGCACCTTCCTAGCCACATCCCAAGAACATAAATTTTGATTTTTATTCCACTCTGAATCGATTTTAGTATGTCAGATACTTTACTTTGAATCATGAATGCATTTTATACCTATCCTTGACCAGAGCCTTCTCATCCACATCACCCTCTAATGTTCATTATCCCCACTTTTACTAGTTTTTTACTACCTTATGAAGTAAACTATAATGTTTTTTAATCACCCCCTCCACCATTCTCTGTTATACTGCAACAGTATTTTTTCCACTACAAATTGGATACCAAAGTGTTGTTCGCAACTAATTAATTCCCCATCCGGGGCATGGCCTTCTCATCCACATCATTTTTTCAACAAGCATTTTTTCAACAAGCACTACCTCAACCCCTTATCTTATTTCAACAAGCACTACCTCAACCCCTTATCAGTTTTCCACATAGTATCGTAATCGCCAATCGATCTTTTACTAACTAACCTTCTCATCCACATCATTATACTATTTTGAGAATTATAACTTCATGGAGAACCATATTAGTTCCACTATCTTCTTATACTTACATCATTATCCCATTTGCGCAAACGAAGACCATTTCATCCTCTTTATATCCTGCACTTTAACATGACAATTTTATATGTCTTTTACCCACCACATCGCACTACCTGGTTTTACCTATATGTTGCACTTATTTACAGTATAATATGTCTTTTTTAAGATCTGCACTAATAAGAATTGGAAAAAGTTTTTTCACGGACGTTCTCGTCCACATCATGAACTTGTAAAAGATTTTTCTGATTGGTGAGGAAGGTCAGATCTCCTCCCCCTGTTTCCTTCTCTATTGACACTCCGAAGCACCTCCCTTTAACACACATGATTGGATCTCTTCCAAAACTCCGCCCTCCATGATGTATATTTAAGCACACTTAGAGCAAGATTTGACCATAGCCTCAGAAGACGTCAAACCGACGAAACGCGTCAGGCACGGTCATCTTGCTCACAAACAATTGTCCACAAAGACAGTAGCAGCAGCTAGCAGACTCCTCATAGAGGAGCGCAGGAAGGAGGAAGGAAGGGAGATCCAGCCTTCCTCAAACGGGCTGCGCCCGCGTTCTTGGCTTACTGCTGTGTCATTGCCGGATGTCAGCACTAATGAGTGCTTTTTAATTGAACTTGATTCTTTGAATAAATAACCTTAAAATACTACACTATCCTGGATCCTTTTTTCTTATCATAACTTCTACCGAGGACCATCTGGAACATAGGGACTGGACTCACCAAGGACTGAACCATACAGGAACACCCGGAAGGAGGAATCCACCCCAAGAAGGAGGGACCACGGGACACAGGAGAGACAACAACAAAGACCCCATTTACCAAAGGCGCATCACCCCTGTAGGGGTATGAAGATTCTGGTAAGTGAGGGCACATGCGGGGAGCACCAGTGAAGTCACCTCTTTCTTGTGATAGATGACACATATGGAAAGTCACCTTTTGAATGCAGCATACTGGTTTATGAATATATCTGTAATCAACTTCTTCACTTACTGACCCACACACATTCCAAGACTCCCAGAGGAAGCCACACGCTGGGTTGGCACTTTGCAAGAACCTCTTGCTTATTTTGTGAAGGACGCCATATTTTTACGGACACCAATTTTTACGGACACGGACTTTTACGGACATTTTTCACTAATGTTTATTTTACCTCACGGTTTCATATTATATAGAGACAGTTTTACTTCTCTGAACACTTTCACTTATTTTTGGTTATAATTTTTAAAGTGTACATTTATAAGATTTTATGGATTTTGGAAGTTTATGCCTTTTATGTTTAATTTGACTTTTACGCACCTTATAGTGGATGGTACACTACACAATTACGAGGTTTACATTATATACCCACCTAATATTAAGAGTGACAGCGCCATCTCCTGACTTATTGCTTTTAACCCCTTCACTGCCAATGGCATTTACACAGTAATCAGTGCATTTTTATAGCACTGATCGCTGTATAAATGCCAATGGTCCCAAAAAAGTGTCAAAATAGTCCGACATGTCCGCTGAAATATCGCAGTACCGCTAAAAATCGCAGATCGCCGCCACTACTAGTAAAAAAAATATAAATAATAAAAACCCCAAAAATGAATTCTCATCATCCGTAAACGCGACCACTTTTGCGCAAACCAATCAATAAACACCGATTGCGATTTTTTTTTATCGCAAATATGAGGAAGAATATAAATCGGCCAAAAACGGTGAAAAAAATGTTTTTTTATATTTTTTTTTTGGATTTGTATTTTAGCAAAAAGTAAGAAATTTGGGTTTTTTTGCAAAATGGTCGCTCTTCTTTTGTTTATAGCGGCGATCAGAAATGACGCAGAGGGGATCAAATACCACCAAAATAAAGCTCTATTTGTGAGAAAAAAAGGACGCAAATTTCGTTTGGGTACAACGTCGCACGACCGCGCAATTGTCAGTTAAAGCGGCGCATCGCCGAATCGCAAAAAGGGCTCCGGTCCTAAAGCAGCAAATCCTTCCGGGGCTGAAGTGGTTAAATCTGCTTTTTACAAAAAAAAGCTAATGCACCCACATTTGCAGAAAAACATATGCTTTTTTTCGTTTGTTTATTATTTATTTTGCATATGAGCCTGCAAAGAATTGCAACTGTGAGTACATTGTAGATTCTGAATGCACTGCACTGACTCCTGCAGACTTTCCCTCCAGCTCCTCAATATAGACTCTCAGTTAGATACAGTGCCTTGAAAAAGTATTCATACACCTTGAAATCTTCCACATTTTGTCATGTTACAACCAAAAACGTAAATGTATTTTATTGGGATTTTATGTGATAGACCAACACAAAGTGGCACATAATTGTGAAGTGGAAGGAAAATGATAATTTGTTTTACAAATAAATATCTGAAAAGTGTGGCATGCATTTGTATTCAGCCCCCTTTACTCTGATACCCCTAACTAAAATAAAATGGAACCAATTACCTCCAGAAGTCACCTAATTAGTAAATAGAGTACACCTGTGTGTAATTTAATCTCAGTATAAACACAGCTGTTCTGTGAAGCCCTCAGAGGTTTGTTAGGGAACCTTAGTGAACAAACAGTATCATGGAGGCCAAGGAACACACCAGATGAGTCAGGGATAAAGTTGTGCAGAAGTTTAAAGCTGCATTAGGTTATAAAAAATATCCCAAGCTTTGAACATCTCATGAGCACTGTTCAATCCATTATCCAAAAATGGAAAGAGTATGGCACAACTGCACATCTACCAAAACATGGCCGTCCACCTAAACTGACAAGCCAGGTAAGGAGAGCATTAATCAGAGAAGCAGCCAAGAGGCCCATGGTAACTCTGGAGGAGCTGCAGAGATCCACAGCTCAGGTGGGAGATTCTGTCCGAAGGACAAATATTAGTCGTGCACTCCACAAATCTGGCCTTTATGGAGAGTGGCAAGAAGAAAGCCATTGTTGAAAGAAAGCCATAAGAAGTCCCGTTTGCAGTTTGTGAGAAGCCATGTGGGGGACACAGCAAACATCTGGAAGAAGGTGCTCTGGTCAGATCAGACCAAAATTGAACTTTTTGGCCTAAAAGCAAAAGGCTATGTGTGGTGGAAAACTTACGCCGCACATCACCCTGAACACACCATCCCCACCGTGAAACATGGTGGTGGCAGCATCCTATTGTGGGGATGCTTTTCTTCAGCAGGGACAGGGAAGCTGGTCAGAGTTGATGAGAAGATGGATGGAGCCAAATACAGGGCAATCTTAGAAGAAAAGCTGTTGGAGTCTGCAAAAGACTTGAGACTGGGGCAGAGGTTCATCTTCCAAGAGAAAACAACCCTAAACATACAGCCAGAGCTACAATTGAATGGTTTAGATCAAAGCATATTCACATATTTATGTGTTAGAATGACCCAGTCAAAGTCCAGACCTAAACCAATTTGAGAATATGTGGCAAGACGTGAAAATTGCTGTTCGCAGACGCTCTCCATCCAGTCTGTCAGAGCTTGAGCTATTTTGCAAAGAAGGATGGGCAAAAAAGTCACTCTCTAGATGTGAAAAGCTGGTAGAGACATCTCCAAAAAGACTTGCAGATGTAATTGCAGCAAAAGGTGGTTCTTCAAAGTATTGACTCAAGGGGGCTGAATACAAATGCATGCCACAATTTTAATTACAATTAACATATTTATTTGTAAAACATTTGGAAATCATTTTCCTTCCACTTCACAATTATGTGCCACACATACAATCCCAACAAAATACATTTACGTTTTTGGTTGTAACATGATAAAATGTGGAAAATTTCAAGAGGTATGAATACTTTTTCAAGGCACTGTAGCTGGAGGTAGTGTCAGTTGACTACAAATGCGGTATTCACTGCACTTGTGTTCCACTGATAGCTACTGTGGTGGCAGACAAGGCTTGTAGCTTATTTATTCACAGATCTCTGTAAAAGAATGACATGGGTGTGGCGGGTGGAGCAAAATTTAAAACCTATAGCTAAAACTGTGGAAAAGAATCCTTGCATGCTGTCTGAGGGGGATCAGTTTGCGGGTTGGAGAGGTTAGCTTGGCACTATGCTACTTGTTAAACCTTAAATATTGGTATAACATGTCATGTATTCTAAAAGGTGGAGTTAACCTTTAAAAGGAAGCTATAGTGTATCTGTGATAAAAAAAAAAAAATCAAGGAATTTTGGAGCACAGAGAGTATGTACCCAGCTCATTGAAAAAATCCTTGAATTGTTTTAAAATATCTAGGGCAAAAAAACCCAGTCCATGGTAGTGCACAGCTAGCCACCCTCCCCCCTGGTCGGCTCACCGGCACCACACCCCCCCAGATGGGGGCGGTCTTTTACCCGCAACACCTCACGGGCAGCGCTTCCCTCCGGGCGAAGGGCGGCCGGCTTCCCCTGTGTTTCCACCTCGACACCACAGCTTCTCCTTTCAGCCAATCGGGAAACTTGTCTCAGGATGCGCTTCCTGATTGGCTGGGAGGCAGAATCAGTGATAAAATAGCGACAAATTCATTTACTATTGTCACACAACTGGGTGGGCTTCGGGCGCAGTGCTCTGCACCCCAAGCCCACCCTTTTTGGAAGCCTATTAGAGCCCTTCAGAATCCATGCATCCAGCACATGTAGATTAGGGGGGGCGGACGTATGGATGGGGGGGCGGCCACTGGTCCATGGAATGAATAACAGTCCATAATTGTATAAAATTTGGTAAAGTGATAAAGTAGTAGTAATGGTGGTAGCCATCCTCGGAGTGTGTCCAGCTCTGTGGAGATATAAACAAAGAAGGGGCGTGCCACCAGAGTGTAGTATTAAAAGAAAGATTTTAATACTACACTCAGGTGGTGCCCCCCCCTTTCTTAGTGTATCTGTGATGTGTACACAATCTGCACTGTTATTAATAGCCTCACTGAAATAAACTTTTAATGTGGCATTCATTACCATATTCCATGTACAGAAATATAACCATAGAAATATTGGACAGATATCTGTTCATCAGCACGTTTTCTGAGATGTAACCATCTAAACCATATTGCTTTCAGTCATCCCAAGCTATCTGATGGTAACTTTTGTAATAAAGGAACCCAGGAAATTGTGAAAAGAGATGGTCAGAAGATAGGCGGAACTCTCAACATAAAAGGAGATTCTTCATGTAAGCTTATATTGGATTGTCAAAAATAACTATTGTTTGTAGAGCCTTAGGGAGTGTATTGATTAAAAAATGCTATTTACTTTAAGTGGACCTAAGCTGGAATTCAGAGCACACAGCGCATAAGTGAGCCTACCCTTTAGCAATCCTTCAAAATCACCCATTTTGAGATCATTCAGAGACAGGCAAATTTATTCTTCTTCTGACCTGCATCTGACCTCCCTCTATGCTGCATCAACCAGCTCCAAGCTGATTTTGCATTTCCATTGGCTTGTACATAGTAGTTCTGGTCTTGAACAAGGGCTTATCCACACAGGCCATTAGGAATTCTAGCGAGGGGAGCTGTAGTGGAGTTTTTTTATACATCACCCCTATGTTGCTGAGGCATGGGCTGCGAGTGAGGTTCCATCCTGAGCTGTTTATGGCCTTTCTGGATGGTATGAGTGGATGCCTATGGCCAGGAGCAAGATTATGACATATTCGCCTATTATCTGTGATCTCTGGTAAGGGGACTCGCCTGGCACCGAGGTGGTATGTGTCATTTTTCACTGCACGGGTTTTTTGGAGCTGGAACTTTCTCCTGTTTGGTGGTGGATATATTAATCTCTCGGTATGGATTTCACTATGAATGCCTCTTCTTCCTTCCTAAATGTTATGATCTGATGGAGAGACCCCACTGATATCTACTGAAGCTGTTGTTGATGTAGGGAGACCAGATTGGACCTGACATCCTATATATGTATATGCTTTTTGGATCTCATTTCTGGTAAGGGAACTTGCTAAACTTCCTGATGTTTTGTGATTCTCTTAATCTGAACAGCTCCTGTTGTCTTCCTTGAATGCAACTGATGGACTATAGATACTAGCCATATATATATGGTTATAGGACTATTTCCATATTATATCAGCACTGGGGATTTTTTGTATGATTTTCATTACTATCAATGTTAGAGCTTTTAGCACTGCATACAAATTATTTATATATCTAATTGTTGATCAAAGCAATATATGTCAGCTGCTTTTGCCATTTATATTTAACCCTTTAAAGATCTTAGGGAAGATTTTCTAGAGTTTTGTAAAAATATACCATTGTTTGTAGATACTATAACTTATGCACAAACCAATCAATATACGCTTAGTGAGATTTATTTTTACCAAAAATATGTAGCAAAATACATATTGGCCTAAATTGATGAAGAACTTTTATTTTTTTATTTTTTTTTACTGGATAAGTTTTATAGCAGAAAGATGATCAAATACCACCAAAAGAAAACTCTATTTGTAGGAAAAAAGGACATCAATTTTATTTGGGTACAGCATTGCACGACCGCAAAATTGTTAGTTAAAATAACGCAGTGCCAAATTGCAGAAAATGGCCTGGTCATGAAGGGGTGTAAATATTTCGGAGATCTTTCCTGGTTAAAGTATTGGGTTAAATACATTCTTCACTACATTATTGTCATCCAGATATTATTAGATGGCCATTCACATTTTGTATGCCAGGAAATGTAATGGGTTTGCAGAAAATTGTGGTTCCATATTAGCGTTATAGTGTCTACTCTGCTCTGACTGCCATCAGCAATAGTTTACTGTTGTGGTGAATGATTGTGCAACTAATTACATTAAAGGCTGTGGTAGATGAAACCATAATTTAATGCTGGTCCTGCACTGAATAAACCCACAAAATGAAATCTGAATTGCAATGATCTAAAAATAACAGGGCTCCATGGGACTTTGATCCAAAGTTTAGAATCCTGTTCAATTCACAGTGCACCTCTGTCTGATTTATTGTATGTCTTAAATAAGAAAGTACTGAATAAATCACACTCAGAGGAACATATTAAGAAACTATAAGTAATGTCATATTGCAAAAACTCCCTGATTTTTAAAAAAAGTGCATACCTATTAAAACTGAACTCGAGGTCCACCTTTAGGCTCCTCTTCTGTCCTAAAATTCCTCACTCTGATTTCACTACACACTGTGAGCTTCTCATAGTATGCATTAGAAGCTGTGTTGCCAAGGTTGTTCAGGTGTAGTCTGCCTAGGTCTGCCACTTTTCCTGAATAGTATTCATATGTAATGCATACTAGCACATATGACATTACCTTGCAGGGTAACCGCTTTAATCAGGAGAGAGGTACAGGGGCAGGGTGCTGTGATGATTTTAGGAAGCTATGTACAGCATCCGGATGGTCCCTTCCACTAGCCATGAGCTGTCATAGAGAAGCACAGAAACTCAAATATGTAAAAAAAAAAAAAAGGTATGTAATGAAAACAGGGAGGTTTTGTTTTAAAATGTCATTAGCATGTTAATGAGGGGGGAAAGGAGGAAAAACAGTGAAAACAAAATTTTAATTAAACTTTAGCTTTAAGCAGTAATCAAAATGTATTTCTACTTAACACCCTGTTCCAAATTATTATGCAAATTCTATTTCAGCGTCACAGAGATTCAATTTTTTTTTGTTTTTCAGTTTAACTCATGGATGGCATTGTGTCTCAGGGCTCTTTTGATCACTGAAAACAATCTCGGACACATGTGATAATTAGATTGCCAGATGAGCCCAATTAACCACTTGCCGACCGCCAACCGCAGGTTGACGGCGGCAAAGTGGCTCGCTATCGCAAATCGCCGTCATACGACGGTGGCTGCAATAACGAGCACTGTGAGCGCGCGCGTGCCGCCGGAGGCACGCCCGCGCGCTCACTGTGTTCGGGGAGGGCCAGGGAGCGGGTGCGGCGGCTTCGATTGCCGCCGGCTACCCGCGATGGCCCCCCCGGAGTGAAAGAACGGAGGTCCGTGTATGTAAACACGGACCTCCGTTCTGTGAAAGGGGAAGGGCTGTGATCACAGCCTTCCTGTATACGAAGGCTGTGACCACTTCCCTTCCCCAGCTAGGGCAGTCCCCCCACAGTTAGAACACGCCCAGGGAACATACTTAACACTTAGAGCGCCCCCTGCAGGTTAACCCCTTCACTGCCAATGGCATTTACACAGTAATCAGTGCATTTTTATAGCACTGATCGCTGTATAAATGCCAATGGTCCCAAAAAAGTGTCAAAATAGTCCGACATGTCCGCTGAAATATCGCAGTACCGCTAAAAATCGCAGATCGCCGCCATTACTAGTAAAAAAAAAAAAAAAACCCAAAAATGAATTCTCATCATCCCTAAACGCGACCACTTTTGCGCAAACCAATCAATAAACTCCGATTGCAATTTTTTTTATCACACATATGAGGAAGAATGTAAATCGGCCAAAAACGGTGAAAAAAAAATGTTTTTTTATATTTTTTTTTTTGGATTTGTATTCTAGCAAAAAGTAAGAAATTTGGGTTTTTTTGCAAAATTGTCGCTCTTCTTTTGTTTATAGCGGCGATCAGAAATGACGCAGAGGGGATCAAATACCACCAAAAGAAAGCTCTATTTGTGGGAAAAAAAGGACGCAAATTTCGTTTGGGTACAACGCTGCACGACCGCGCAATTTTCGGTTAAAGCGACGCAGTGCCGAATCGCAAAAAGGGCTCCGGTCCTAAAGCTGGAAATCCTTCCGGGGCTGAAGTGGTTAAAGGAAAAACTACTAAAGGAGGGTAAAAAGGTAGAACACCCGCTGCAGAGGGAGAGGTCCTCAACGAAACACCTGTGATCCTGTGGATGCTGGCTCGGTGTGCAAACTGTGAATAGATAAAAAAAATGTCCAGGAAGCCGCACTCCAAAAATGCTTCTTTTTATTGTACAGTAGATTAAAATCCATACAGTGCACAGACAGAGCAAAAAAGCTAACGCGTTTCACACTCTTCTCACGAGCACTTACTCATAGCTATGAGTAAGCGCCCGTGAGAAGAGCATGAAATGTGTTCGTTTTTTTGCTCTGTCTGTGCATTGTATGGATTTTAATCTACAGGGTGGGTCATTTATATAGATACACTTTAATAAAATGGGAATGGTTGGTGATATTAACTTCCTGTTTGTGGCACATTAGTATATGTGAGGGCAGAAACTTTTCAAGATGGGTGGTGACCATGGCGGCCATTTTGAAGTAGGCCATTTTGAATATAACTTTTGTTTTTTCAATAGGAAGAGGGTCATGTGACACATAAAACTTATTGGGAATTTCACAAGCAAAACAATGGTGTGCTTGGTTTTAACGTAACTTTATTCTTTCATGAGTTATTTACAAGTTTCTGACCACTTTTAAAATGTGTTCAATGTGCTGCCCATTGTGTTGGATTTTCAATGCAACCCTCTTCTCCCACTCTTCACACACTGATCGCAACACTGCAGGAGAAATGCTAGCACAGTCTTCCACTATCCGTAGTTTCAGGTGCTGCACATCTCGTATCTTCACAGCATAGACAATTGCCTTTAGATGACCCCAAAGATAAAAGTCTAAGGGGGTCAGATCGGGAGACCTTGGGGGCCATTCAACTGGCCCATGACGACCAATCCACTTTCCAGGAAACTGTTCATCTAGGAATGCTTGGACCTGACACCCATAATGTGGTGGTGCACCATCTTGCTGGAAAAACTCAGGGAACGTGCCAGCTTCAGTGCATAAAGAGGGAAACACATAATCATGTAGCAATTTCGCATATCCAGCTGAATGGCCCCCAAGGTCTCCCGATCTGACCCCCTTAGACTTTTATCTTTGGGGTCATCTGAAGGCAATTGTCTATGCTGTGAAGATACGAGATGTGCAGCACCTGAAACTACAGATACTGGAAGCCGGTGCTAGCATTTCTCCTGCAGTGTTGTGATCAGTGTGTGAAGAGTGGGAGAAGAGGGTTGCATTGACAATCCAACACAATGGGCAGCACATTGAACACATTTTATACGTGGTCAGAAACTTGTAAATAACTCATGAAAGAATAAAGTTACGTTAAAACCAAGCACACCATTGTTTTGCTTTTGAAATTCCCAATATGTTTGATGTGTCACATGACCCTCTTCCTATTGAAAAAACAAAAGTTGGATTCAAAATGGCCGGCTTCAAAATGACCGCCATGGTCACCACCCATCTTGAAAAGTTTCCCCCCTCACATATACTAATGTGCCACAAACAGGAAGTTAATATCACCAACCATTCCCATTTTATTAAGGTGTATCCATATAAATGGCCCACCCTGTACAATAAAAAGAAGCATTTTTGGAGTGCGGCTTACTGGACATTTCTTTATCTACCAAAGGAGGGTGTTCCACATTATTAAGCAGAGCACCATTTTCAAGCAATATGGGAAAGAAAAAGGATCTCTCTGCTGCAGAAAAGAGTGAATTAGTTCAATGCCTTGGGCAAGGTATGAAAAAATTAGATATTTCACGAAAACTTAAGCGTGATCATCGCACTATTTTTTCAATACTTTGTTTTTCATAAGAACAAACACAGTAGATACAGAGTCTACAACGACTGCCCAAGAGCATCTCATAGGAAATGGATAATCAATAACTTACAGGACAATCGTGAATGAACTACTTCATGTTAAACTGAAAGCATCGGGAGCCGGGGAGTCTCCGCATCCTGTGTGACATTTTGCACTGTAAACCGTGAAGTGAGGACAGAAAGAGGTAAGTGTGGTTTCTCCCACTGGAGAAAACTCTTAGCAGAGGGGTAGAAGGGTGGGTAGAAAAGGTAAGAGAGGAAAAAGAGATGGAAGAAGAAGAAGAGTGGGAGAAAAAAAAGGGGGGGGCGGGGGAGGGGCCAGCCATTCATCTGCTCCTTCCCATTCGGAATGTGCGGTATAATTTTCAGGAGATCCGTACCAGTTCTGCATATTCCTTTGAGTAGACAAACTCATGCCAATAGAACCATTTCTTGGTGAATTTCTCTCTGTGACCCTTTTCTGTCGCAACCAGGTCCTCCATCGCATTGATATTGACCACTTTTTTCAACCAAACGGCAATAGACGGCGGCTGTGTCCGCTTCCAGAACAAAGGAATGCAGCTCTTTGCAGCTGTGATTAGGAGGGGCAGGATGGATTTGGTGTCGGCTTTACTGGGAATATTGTGATGTTGCAGGAGAAAGAATGCTGGGTCTTTCGGTAGTACTCTATCAGTGAACTTCTGGACAATGCGGTGCACTTCTGTCCAAAATAGTTGTAGGTGATGACAGGACCAGAATATGTGGAGCATTGAGCCGGTACCTTCCCCACATCTCCAACATGAGTCCGAGCATTGGGAAAACATCCTGTGGATCTTTGCCTTGAACCCTGCCTCCTGGAGTTTGGCACAGATCGATGTCCTGTGTGAAAACAGCAAAAGACTGTCCACCTGTTTCTCCATCAGTTGGATCCCCAGATCCCTTTCCCAGCCGGTGATGTACGGCAATTTGCTGTTCTGTGGCGGTGCTATCAGCAGTTGGTATGTCTGGCAGATGGCATGTTGAAGAGGAGACTGTTCTAAGCAAAGTAGTTCAAAGGTGGTGAGGCGTCTCGAGAAGGAGTCTGGAGATCCTATGAAATGGGCCAGTTGTATTTTTTGCCAGAAAGACAGGCCCGATAGGGCTTGGTCGTTCATAATCTGGTGTCTGGTCAGCCAGCTCCCATTGGCCATAAAGTGATGGGCCTGCGTGTGGTCTACTGTTCAGGTTTCGGGGTACGGGGTCATGGAGTCCCGGAGTAAACACCGGGTTGCCCACAATGGACATGAGAGGGGACGGTAGAGGTGCCACTGAAAAGTCATTGAATGCCTTCCGGCATATTGTCCTGGTCACCGCAATCATGGAATGGTCCAGAATCTGGCGCAGTAGGTCCTTTGGGCACCATGGCACTGACTTGAGGGGGATCCCCGCAAGGATCCGCTCCACTTTGACCCACTGTTTTAACTCTCCATGGTGGCACCAGTCCAGAACCCTTGTCAGGTGGCAAGCCATGATGTAAAGGTTAGCGTCTGGTAAGGCCATGCCCCCCCTGGCCTTCGGAAGTCATAGGGTGGTTTGAGCCAGGCGGGGGGGGGGGTTCCTGTGCCCAGAGAAAGGTGGTCAGAGTCCTGTTCACCTCTCTCAGGAATGAGCTCGGGATCCAGACCGGTAGGGCTTTGAAGTAGTACAGCAGGTGGGGCATGACATTCATCTTCACAATACTGCACCGACCAAACCAGGAGAACAGACCGCCCTGCCACGCTTGGAGGTCTTTTTTAATCGTTGTCAAGAGAGTGGGAAATGTAATCCGGAAAGCCTCTTCTACCCTGCTGGGTAAGTGGATACCCAGATATTTTATGTGTTCTGTAGCCCACTCAAAAGGGAAATCCACCCGAAGCAGTGACGTCATTGATGCCGGCATCGATATGTTCAGCGCCTCTGATTTTTGGTAATTCACTCTGAAAGATGAGAGTGCTTCATAGGTGTTCAACTCAAAAAGTACATTTTGGACAGAAATCAGGGGGTTGGACAAGAAGAAGAGAAGATCGTCTGCAAAGGCTACGATTTTAGGCGCACAGGTATCATCCAGGAGAAGACCAGATATGTCTGTATTATTCCGCACCGTGCGTAAGAAGGGTTCCAAGATCAAAATAAATATCAGGGGAGAAAGAGGGCATCCCTGACATGTACCATTGGATATCCCGAATGGTTGAGATAGCTGGCCATTCACTTTCACTTGCGCAGAATGGCGAGAATAAATGGCTTATATCCAATGCATCATCCTCTGCCCTCACCCCATAAAGCGAAGGGTCTCTGTCAGGAACGTCCAGTCCATCCTGTCAAACGCCTTTTCAGCGTTGGTCAACAGGAGCATCAGGGGGATCCTGCGGGTCTGCACGCCATGAATTAAATTGAGGGCCTTGGTGGTATTGTCTGAATTGAGTGAACTATCTGCGGGAGTAGTGCAATTAAACGCATCTCGAGTATCTTGGTGAATATTTTTAGATCCACATTTAGAAGGGAGATCGGTCTATAATTTTGGCACAATAGGAGGTCCTTGCCCTCTTTTGGGATCACGGTGATAAAGTCCCGTAGAGTGTCAATCGGAGGCCTGGTCCCCTCCCTCGCAGCATTGCAGGCTGCCAGAAAATGTGGAGTCAGCAGATCACCAAAGGTTTTATAATATAAGAGGGAGTAGCCATCTGGGCCTGGCACTTTGCCCAGTTTCATCTGTGCCACCGCCGCGGAAACCTCCTCCACCAATAACGGCTTCTCTAGGGCAGACAAGTCTTCCTCCGAAAATCGGGGAAGCCCCAACCCTTGTAGGTATTCTTGTATCAACCGCCTCTTGGGCGATTCTCCCGAAGCCGACATTGGTCGGGGGGTTATATAGCGAGAGATAATATCGCCTGAAGGCATCTGCAATCCCCTCTGTTGTATGCACCCTGGTGCATTGCTCATCGAGGATTTCCAATATAAACGAATGGGCCTGTTGGATTCTCAGGGCCCGAGCCAAGACCTTCCCACATTTGTCGCTATGTTCATAGAATGTGCGTTTGCATCTAGCAATCAAAAAATGTATAAAAGTTACAGCGCACACATGATACATACTCCTGTCAGGCTATTTTAAAAGCATCTAAAACGTATGTAGCAAAAAATGCAAAAATACGGGGGTTTGGTCACACCGAATGGCCATGAAGTGCTTAAGCCCATTGACTGCTGCAAAGTACCCCGTTACCAATGGGAACCTACACTGACCTTAGAGTGAATGCTCATATCTCTTAAACCATGGAAGCTGGTCGTTACGAGCAGCACCATGCGTTTGGCAGGGTGTTCCCCCCAAATATCTAGTTTTGTTGTATGCTTTATGCCTGGG
>BLSH010017412.1:807400-845441 GCA_018402905.1 Glandirana rugosa | reverse complement strand
GGAGAGAGGGGGTGGAGAAGGGATTGAGGAGGGAGGGGGCGGCGGAGGGCCAGGAGGGAGAGACACTGTGATCTAATATATGGTGGGGAGGATGGACTAGCACTAGGCCTTGTCCCGTTCAGTTCCCCCACCTCTGGCACCTCCACCAACCCCCAGAGTCCCCCCCATTCCTGGGCAAACATGTTAAGATGAAGCTAGACCCCCCCATTCTGAAATTATTAACCCTGTCTTAGAAATCTCCTCAATCCCCATCCCCCAGCGTCCACAGTGAGCCTGGTATCTTCAGCAATCATCTCCCGAAGCATCCGTCTCCAAAATTGTTCCCCGGTGGGGGGGGGGAGAGGGGGCCTGCTACAATACATCCGCACCCCCGGGCAAGACAGTGTCTCTCTGCTGGCTCTGCAGGCTAGGGCTAATGGACAGGGCTTATTAGCTAGTTCCCGGGCCACATAATCCAAAAGTTCAGCTCAGTGGCCCTGATCCAGTGGCCCCTGGACTAACACAGTGCCAATCCCATTTAGTAGAGGGTAGAGTTCTGTACAGATAGACTGTTAAATCAGCAGGCTTGAACTTGGGCTACGTTCGGGATGCGGCTCGCCTCCTCCAGGCTGCCCCCTTCATCCCGATCAACGGCACTCAGTCTGAACCCCACGGGGGTAACGGCTAACAGCAGGGGTCTACAAGCGGGGAGCAGAAGGGGGACTGGGGACTCCACAGCGGGCGCCAGCATAAACTGCAGGTCTGGCCACGATCTATCTCAACCCCCGTGGGTACAGATCTGTGGGTCGAGAGCCAAACTGAAGGGAGGGGGAGGGCTTCGAGCAGAGTCCATGAGCAGGGGGCCAAGGTACGGATGGCACCTCTCTCCCACCCCCCGACCCCCAACCGGGTCCATGCAGCTGGGGATAGAGTGGGGGGCATCACCCCCTCACCCACCATCAACTGGGTGAGTTGGCTGCCAACCAAACAGGGCACAGTTAACAGGGCAGAGTCAACTAGTCAGTGTGTGTGGTATACTCACTGCCCCACAACAGCTCCCTCAGAGCTCCGGATCAATTTGCTGAGTCAGGGCTGGGTCTCCTCTTCTCCTCCAGAGTGTGCGGCATTGCGACCCCGCTCTAAGGGCCCCAGTATTCGGGCGGGGATCTCTGCCTTGCAGCGGTTGTAACCAATCTGGCAGAACGATAGGCTCAGTCTCCATAAAGGCGAACAGGTCCGGGAGGTTAGCATGGCGGCGCAAAAGAAAGGAGGCACTTCCTTTACGTACTGTCAGTTGGAGAGGGAATGCCCAGCGATATGTCATCTCTGACCATCGAAGGGGCTTCGGCATTGCTCTTCTCTGTAACGTGACTCTGGAAATGTCAGGGAATATGGAAATCTCTACGCCGTATAAATCGATCGGTCCCTTTGCCCAGGCCGCCCGGAGTACCTGCTCCTTCTGCCCATACCTGTGGAGGTGGCAAATCACGTTGCGAGGGCGATCCAAATCCGTGGGTTTGGGTCCTAGCGCCCTATGCACCCTTGTCGAACTCCAGGGCCAACACTCCTGACAGTGAGCCTGATAGGTGGTGTTGTAAGGCGGCCATGGATGGGAATTGCAGACCAACAGTCCTGTGCTCGCCACGTGTTTCTGGTGAGTAGGCAGCAGGAGAGGACCGCTGGGATTCCCGGAAAAAATGTTCAATTGGGGCTCCTGTCACAGCCTTGGTAGTTTTCCTGGTCCTCCGCCGTTTAGAGTAGCTCATGGCAGTGGAGAGAAGGACCGAAAAAGGGCATATCATCCGAGTTTGGCAGGTCGGGATTCAGGAGCTCAAGCAATGAGCGTTTTTACTCCGCCATGATCAAGCCACGCCCCATCATTGCACTATTAAAAGATTTGTGGCTGATTCAGAGCACAGACGGGTTTGTGCAGATAAAGGCACATTGAGGAAGATTTCTGCCAGATCCATGCATCGGACCAAGAGAGCAGCTGCTAAAACACCATTACATAGCAGCAAACACATATTTGAAGCTCATGGTGCCTCTGGAGTCCCACAGACATCAAGGTGTAGAGTCCTCCAGAGTCTTGCAACTGTGCATAAACCTTCCATTCGGCCACCACTAACCAATGCTCACAAGCAGAAATGGCTGCATTGGGCAGAAAAATACATGAAGACTAGGCGACGTCAGCAAGGCGGTGGTGGAGTCATGTTTTGTGCCAGAATCATGGGAAGAGAGCTGGTCGGCCCCTTTAGGGTCCCCGAAGGTGTAAAGATGACCTCTGCAAAGTATGTGGAGTTCCTGACTGACCACTTCCTTCCCTGGTACAGAAGGAAGAACTATGCTTTCTGTAATAAAATCATCTTCATGCATGACAATGCACCATCTCATGCTGCAAAGAATACCTCTGCATCAATGGCTGCTATGGGGATAAAAGGAGAGAAAGTCATGGTGTGTCCTCCATCCTCCCCTGACCTCAATCCTATTGAGAACCATTGGAGCATCCTCAAGCAAAAGATCTATGAGGGTGGGAGGCAGTTTACATCCAAACAGCAGCTCTGGGAGGCTATTCTGACAACTTGCAAACAAATTCAAGCAGAAACTGTCCAAAAACTCACAAGTTCAATGGATGCAATATTTGTAAAGCTGCTATCAAATAAGGGGTCCTATGTTAAAATGTAACATGACCTGTTAAAATGTTTAAAAAGTTAAAATGTTGTTCAAAGTTTGATTGAAATAGCTTTTGATTTCAGTAAATATGCTGCAAACACAACAAATAACAATTTTCAGTTCTTTACAGCCTATAAAGTGTTTTGAAGCTTACTGTGCGTAATAATTTGGAACAGTGCATTGTAAGTTTTTTATTTTGAAAAAAAATACTGTTATCATTAGGAGGTTTGTTTGAATAAAATTTGAATTGTACTCTTAATAGTTGATAACATGAGAATTATGCTGACTGTTGTTTACATCAATTATTTAGGTAAATGAGAAAAATATCAGTGGCATAATAATTTGGAACAGGATGTAAAAGCACTAATTCTCCTATGAGTGTAGAGTTTTAATTCCTTACTGACTAAACCAACTACTACATCTTGGAGAACACATATACTAATTAAAGGGTTTATTTTATTGTTGTGTTAGGATCAAATGCATCTGAAAATTCAATTAGTAAGACCATTGTGAAATTCAAAATATTTCTCCAAATCTTAAAGTGTGGGGTTCCTTAACCACTTCAGCCCTGGAAGAATTTACTCACTTCCTGACCAGGCCATTTTTTGCGATACGGCACTGCGTCGCTTTAACTGACAATTGCATGGTCGTGCAGCGCTGTACAATAACAAAATTGATGTCCTTTTTTTTCCCACAAGTATAACTTTCTTTTGGTGGTATTTGATCACCTCTGTGGTTTTTAATTTTTGCGCTATAAACAAAGAGCGACAATTTTGAAAAAAAAACATTTTTTTATACTTTTTTGCTATAATACATATCCAAAAAAAAAAAAAATTAATTTATTCATCAGTTTAGGCCAATATATATTCTACATATTTTTGGTAAAAAATGGCAATAGGCAAATATTGATTGATTTGTGCAAAAGTTATAGCATCTACAAAATAGGGGATATATTTATGGAACTTCTATGGCATTTTTATTATTCATTTTTTTTTACTAGTAATGGCAGGAAACAGCAATTTTTAGTGGGAATGCGACATTGCGGCAGACAGATCAGACACTTTTGACACTTTTTTGGGACCACTGACATTTATACAGCTATCAGAGCTATTAAAATACACTGATTATTGTATAAATGTCACTGGCAGGGAAGGGGTTAACACTAGGGGGTGATCAATGGGGTTAAAAGTGTTCCCTGGGAGGTATTTCTAACTCTGGGGGGAGTGTGTTGACTGGAAGTAGAGAGAGAATGCTGTTCGATCATGGTCCATCTGTACCATGTGATCAGCTGTGGCTAATCACAGCTAATTACAACAAAACAAACTGAATGGATTGATTTCATTCAGTAAAATGCTTGCATATAGTAATTAAATTAATTGCTATATGCAAACATAATGTGCAAAAAAAACCCAAAAAAACAAAAAGGGATCACTTCCATAGAGTAGTACAATGTTACTATGGTAACATTATATTACTCTGGTCAAAGTGTGTTAAAAAAAATCATGTCCCTGATCACCCATTATATGATGATGCTGTACTGCACTGGTGACAGCATGTAAAAAAAAAAAAAAATGTAATTTCTTAATTTCCAAAAAATTATGACAAAAAAATGACAACTTCAAAGAACTCACCATGCCTCTTACTAAATACCTTGGACTGTCTACATTCCAAAAAGGGGTCATTGAGGGGATATCCGTACTGTTCTGTCAGTACATCAGGATTGATTCAGTTTCAGATATACGTACAGGCAGTCCCCTAGTTACAAACATCTGACTTACAAATGACTCCTACTTACAAACGGAGGTAGTCAACAGGAAGCGAGAGGAAATCTACTCCTAGGAAGGGAAATTCACTCTTGTAAGAGTTATTATGGGAAAAAGGTGTCTCCACTGATGCTTTATCACCAATCCTTGTTTCCGCAACAACCCAACATTTTCAAAATCCAATTATCATTGGGACAGGAAGTGAGGTGAAATCTTTTGAACAGAAACATAGACAGCAAAACAAACATTACAGGGGTGTTAACCCTTCCCTATGCGATCCAAAAAGCTTAAAAATATTTTTTTTGGCTGAAGCTACACTTAAAAAATGTACCTGTTCTGACTTATAAACAAATCCAACTTAAGAACAAACCTACAGTCCCCATCTTGTTTGTAACCCAGGGACCGCCTGTATATACTAGATAGATGTGTATGCCATAGTTTGTGGACTTTCCTACGAACTAAATAATATACACTGCTTTGGGTTATTTCACCAAAGAAATGTAGCAGAATACATTTGGCCTAAATTCATGAAGAAAGATTATTTATTTGCAAATGTTTATTACAGAAACATAGAAAACTTGTTTTTTTTCACAATTGTCTGTATTTTCTTATTTATTTAGCACAAAATAAAAAACACAGTTGTGAATAAATACCACTATAAGAAATCTCAATTTAGTTTGGATACAGTGTTGTGCGACCACGCAATTGTCATTCAAAGTGCAACAGCACTGAAAGATGAAAACTGGCCTGGGTGGTAAAAGTGCCTGGTGCTGAAGTGGTTAAAGAATAAGTCCAATTACAACACCAAAAAATAAGTACCATCACTTCCAGCTCACTGTACTGTTCTTAACCTGAAGGAGCACGTGTGCTCCAAAGGCGCGCACCTCCCCGCTCCACCTGACATCCAGAAGTGACGTTGGCGGCTACCCCAAAGTGTACCCGCGGACCTGGAAGTGCTGGGAGCCACCGGCATAACCGTGACCAAAGGGACTCCATTATCAGTCGCAGCTCATCCTCCAAACACAGTGGATGATCCTTGTATTGTGACCAAGCGCTTATCCTCTTTTCTTGTGAGCATTTCATGTATTGCTGTGTAACAAAAGTACCCTGGATACTACACTTAGATGGCGCTGCTCTCTCTTCTTTGGCCTTTGTATTCGCAGAGTGTCCTTCTAGCTCTGCTTTGAGCCTGCAGCTGTCTTCATCAGCAGTTGATTTTAGAGACTTTTTTGGAGAATTTTATAGACTTGCATCTGCTTTGCCATTGTTTACATCTGGTGCCCTGGCTTACTCCTTCTGTGCTGCAGTGCACCAAAGCCTGTTTTTGTTTTTTCTTAAGCTCACTGTACCCACCTTCGTCCCCTAAATGCTGGTCCTGGAAGTCAGCAAATGGGTTTCCACCAACAAAAAGCAAAAGAGTTGTGCCCTTCAGCCTCATAGTCTTGATTTCTGCCTCTGCTGTTAACTTAAATATTTGGAGATAATATATGGATTTAAATGGGGCAGCACAGTGGCTTAGGTTCAATCAGGACACTATCTGTGTGGAGTTTGCATGTTATGCCTGCACTTGCATGGGTTTCCTACATCACTCCAAAGACATGCTGGTAGGTTAATTGGCTCCTTTGTAAATTAGCCCTAGCATAAATGTGAGTTAGGGACCATAGATTAAAAGCTCTTTGAGGGCAGGTGAAATAAGTATTGAACAGGTTGCCATTTTTCTAGGTAAATATATTTTTAAAGGTGCTATTGACATGAAATGTTCGCCACATGTCGGTAACAACCCATGCAATCCATACATACAAAGAAACCAAAACAAATATGATCAGAAATTAAGTTATGGGTAATAAAATGGAATGACACAGGGAAAAAGTATTGAACACATGAAGAAAAGGAGGTTCAAAAAGTCATGAAAAGCCAAGACACCAGCTGAAATCTATCAGTAATTAGAAAGCATTCCTGCCCCTTGTCAGTGCAAATTAAAATCAGCTGGTTCAGTCTCAACTGATGGCCTATAAAAATGTGTCATTACCAAGGTGCCACACAAGAAACATCTCATGATGGGCAAAAGTAAAGCGCTCTCTCAAGACCTTTGCAACCTTATTGTTGCAAAACACACTGATAGCATTGGTTACAGGAGGATTTCTAAACTTCTGAATGTCCCAGTGAGCATTGTTGAGGCCATAATGCAGAAGTGGAAAGAATATAATTTCACCATACACCAACCACGAACAGGTGCTCCTTGCAAGATCTCTGACAGAGGAGTGAAAAGAATTATCATAAGAGTTGTCCAAGAGCCAAGGACCACTTGTGGAGAGCTTCAGAAAGACCTGGAATTAGCAGGTACAATTGTTTCAAAGAAAACGATAAGTAATGCACTCAACCGCCATGGCCTGTATGCACGCTCACCACGCAAGACTATTGCAGAAAGATAGAGCAAGTTGAAGCACCTTAAAAGTTTGCTGCACAACATTTATACAAGTCTGTGAAATACTGGGAGAATATAGTCTGGTCATATGAGAACTGTTTGGAAGCCATAATACACACCATGTTTGAAGGTCAAATGGCCTGCACATCAATCCAAAAACACCCCCATACCAACAGTGAAGATTGAAGGTGGGAACTTCATGGTGTGGGGCTGTTTTTCAGCATACGGTACTGGCAAACTTCATATCATTGAAGGAAGGATGAATGGAAAAATGTACCAAGACATTCTTGATAAAAATCTGTTGCCATCTACCAGGATGATGAAGATGTAGGAACGAGGGTGGACACTTCAGCAAGACAATGATCCCAAACACAAAGGCAAGGAAACTCTCAATTGGTTTCAAAGAAAGAAAATAAAGCTGCTAGAATGGCCCAGCCAATCACCTGACTTGAATCCAACAGAAAATCTATGGAATGAGTTCATAGTAGAGGCTCACGGAACCTTCAAGATTTAAAGACAGTTTGTGTGGAAGAATGGGCTAAAATCACACCTGAGCAATGCATGCGACTAGTTTCTCCATACAGGAGGCATATTAAAGCTGTCATTACCAACAAAGGATTTTGTACCAAGTATTAAATACATTTCAGTTAGTGTGTTCAATATTTTTTCCCTGTGTCATTCCATTTTATTACACATAACTTCTGAACATATTTGTTTAGGTTTCTTTGTATGTATGGATTGCATGGGTTGTTACTGTCACATGGTTGAAATTTCATGTCAATAGCATCTATATTTACCTAGAAAAATGGTGATGTGTTCAATACTTATTTTAGCCTATGTATATGTACATTGCTGCATAAATTGTCTGCACTATATAAATACTTGTAATAAATATATGATAGTATATAGTAAGATAGATAGTATTTTATGAGCAATTATTTTATGTTAGCATTTAAAACAGATAATAATGTGCATTGCTGGCTAATCACAAACAAGATAACGTGATAAATGTGTGCAGTCATTCTATAATGGGCACTCTTCCATTTAGCTCTATGAACGGATAACATCTGCAGTAAATAAACCCTTCAAACATGTAATGACTTCCAGTATTTGACAGCAGCATGTTCATTTAGAAGTGGCTGAAAATAGTTCCTGGGAAGGATTGCACAATAGAGCTCAAGCCACTATTAGAGTCGGGTAAACCTTGGAGGTGTGAAGCTGTTATCCTCATACCTCCTGAGGAAATTAATCATTAAGTAGTTTAAATACACACTGTGACAACATGAATAGCCACACAGAACCTGTGATTTAATACTGTGTTTCATCAAGGAAGAATTGCCATGTTGTTGTATTAAACTACAAGAAATGGCTGTGATTTCTAAACCTCTGTTTTCGACCAGACCAAACAGAGCAACTTCATTTGGAAGTGTTTCCCAATGTCCTTCTCTTTAGGTAACACTTCATTCTTATACTAATCATATATACTCTTGATGATCACTTATTTAGATATCTCCAGGACTGGATTAACAATTAAGTTTAGTGGCTTTTTTACTATATTAAATTGTGTGAATATTCATTTCAGGTATCAAATCTTGTGAAAAACACTTGACTAATGGATTTGTTAATTTCCGGCCCCTTGTTCCCAAGAAACACACAGACTGCACAACATGAATTTAAATGGCCACAGCAGCCCGTTATTTAACCACAAAACAAATTAACAGCTCAAATAAACAAATAAAAACATACCAATAAATAACATAAAGACTGTTGGTTACAAGAATGGAACTTTGGTGTCCGCTAGCTAAAAAGGCTTAACTAAAATCAAGTCAGTCGTCCCCAGCTGCACCCCCACTGACTCAAGGGCAGCAACAGAATTGACTATTAATGATTTCACAAAGGACTGAACCCCCATTTACAACCAACACCAACGTGGGAGCAACATACCACCAGACAGGTCCTTTGTAACCATCTCATCTTTTTTTACAAACCCCCAAAAACTCCCTAACCCACCAAGCTCACATGAAAAACCTATCTGTTGTCAACAGTAAAGCAAGGGAGGACGGGTTGGACAAATTCCATTCCTCCCTGATTTTTTGGAATTAATCATATATAGATCATTACAAATGGCACTTTGGCACTAGATTGTCACACGTCATGATCCACTGCATTTCCTTTTTGTCATTGAGAAGGATGGGAGAGACTAAAGCTAGACTTCCAGACTTTAATAAAATATCCTCCAGAAACATTAGAGAAGATCAAAAGCATAAAAATTAAACCTTATAAAATGTTCATGTAAATGCAGTTTCAAGTTGTGTTTCATCTTTTTTCTTTTCTAATATGCTGTTATGGGGTGACAACTATCTGCCAGTTAGGCTTCTGCATTGTCACCCTGTCACATTATTTGGCAGGTGTGGTCCATCATTGTTACTATCAGGAAGAAAGTCCAGAGCAATGATGTATATCTGACGTTGGATTGCATGTGGAACACAAGTAGCTGAAAAAGGCCAAAGGTGAGATGCAAAATAGATGAAAAGGAGAAAGGTAAAAACAATGTTTTGCAAAAAAAAAAAAAAACACAAAAAAAGGCAATGGTTTATGACACACAATGCGTATGAAAATGAAATGACATTCATTTAAGGTTTAGATCTACCTTATCGCCTACGATTTCAGTATCTAAACATCCCCAAGTACCATTTTTTTTTTTGCAGTCTTCACATCTACTTCTCTGATATTTGGCTTTAAAATTAAAATAGAAGTTTGGGATTAAATAAGAAACATTCATATTCTCCTAGGTGGGTGCAGCATTGATCCAACGAAACAGCTATCTTCCACTGCCTCTACACCAAGAACTAAGCAATCAAAGCCTGCTGTATTATAGATTATTATGGCACCATAATACACTTGGGTACAGTTGGATACAGGTAGTCCCCAAGTTATGAACATTCAAGTTCCGGATGACTCTTACGTACGAACAGAGGGAGAAACAGAAAGTGAGAGGAAATCTACTCCTAGGAAAGGAAATTGACTCCTGTAAGAGTTATTATGGGAAAAAGGTGTTTCCACTGAAGGTTTTTCACCAATCCTTGTTTCCACGACAACCCAAAGTTTCAGAATCCAGTTGCCACGGGGACAGAAAGTGAAGTGAAATCTTCTAAATAGGAGCAGCAAAACAAATGTTACCGGAGTGTTAACCCTTTCCTGTGCTATCCAAAAACATAAAAAATCTTTTTTGGCTGGAGTTGCACTTAAAAAATGTACCTGTTCCAACTTAAATACAAATTCAACTTAAAATGGTTTTAAAGTCAGAAGGTTTTTTTTTTATCTTTATTCCATCTATGCATTAAGATAAAAGCGATGTTGTAGGAATGTCTTGGCTGCCCGAGACTCCCCTCCTCATTGACTGAGACAGCAGCATTGGCTCCCACTGCTGTCAATCAAAGTCAGCCAGCCAATGAGAATAGAAAGGGGGCCAGGCCGGGCCACAGCTCCATGTCTGAATGGACACAGGGAGCTGTGACTCGGCTCGGGTGCCCCCATAGCAAGCTGCTGGCTGTGGGAGCACTCAACAGGAGGGAGGGGCCAGGAGCACCGAAGAGGAACCCGAAAAGAGGAGGATCCAGGCTGCTCTGTGCAAATTCACTGCAACAGAGGAGGTAAGTATAACATGTTTGTTATTTTCAATAAAAAAAAAATTAGAAATTACAATCACTTTAAGAACCAACCTACAGAACCTTGAATGTACAACGCAACGGGCTTGATTTACCAAAGACAAATAGACTGTTCACTTTGCAAATTCATTTTCCCTTAGCTTATAGTGAATGTGTTGGGAAAAGAATACCTAATCATGTGCAAGAAAAATTTAAAAAAATGCAATTTTGCTTACACCTTATTGGATGATGGAAGTTATGAAAAGATTCAGATTATCAGTGGCGCAAAAAGGACTTTCTATGCACATGAGGACTTCTCTATAAAAAGATTCAGGTTATTCACTAAGCTAAGTGAAAATTCCCTTACAAAGTGAACAACCTGTTTGCCTTTAGTAAATCAACCCCAGTGTCCATTGGTCATAACCCACACCACTAGGGTAATCACTTCCGGACCAACGCTGTCAGGTGACGGCGGTCACTTTGAAGTGGAATACTGTTGTTATGGTAGCAGATAGCTACCATAACCCCGGTATCGTCTTTTAGTGCAGGTGAATCTGCACAAGATAAAAGTGGTCTCAGCGGCGGATATGCCACGAGATCACTTTTATCAGCGACGGGAGGGGGGCAGCCCTGCCGGCAGTGACGGAGATGATCATGTCTGTCCCCCAGTGTCTGTGGGCTGAAGCCATTCACCCGGCTCCAAAACATGGCAGGGCGGAAGCAACGTCACAAGTCACTTCCGCCTAACGGTCTTAAAGGGCCCATTTTTTTTTTTGCACTGCCATTTTCTTTTTTTTTTTTTTGCATTTTAGCGTAAATATGAGATGTGGAGTCTTTTTGACCCCAGAACTCATATTTAGGAGGTCCTGGCATGCTTTTTTCTATTACAAGGAATGTTTACATTTCTTGTAATAGGACTAAAAGTGATCAACATTTTTTTTATTTTAAAAGAACAGTGTAAAAATAAAATTTAAAAAGGAAAATAAATAATTAAAAAAAAAAAAAAAATGAAAGTGCCCCGTCCCCGCTCACGCGCAGAAGCGCACGCATACGTAAGTCCCGCCCACATATGAAAACGGTGTTCAAACCACACATGTGAGGTATCACCGTGATCATTAGAGCGAGAGCAATAATTCTAGCACTAGACCTCCTCTGTAACTCAAAAATGCTAACCTGTATAATTTTATAAATGTCACCAATGGAGATTTTTATGTTGCAACATTTGTCGCCATTCCGCGAGCGGACGCAATTTTGAAGCATGACATGTTGGGTATCATTTTACTCGGCGTAACATTATCTTTCACAATATGGAAAACAATTGGCCTAACTTTACTGTTGTCTTATTTTTTAACTCATAAAACTGATTTTTTTTTTTTTTTTAAATTGCGATTGTAAGACTGCTGCGCAAATACAGTGTGACATAAAGTTTTTCAACGGCCGTCATTTTATTCTCTAGGGTGTTAGAAAAAATATATATATAATGTTTGGGGGTTCTAAGTAGTTTTATATTAAAAAAAACTGGTTTTAACTCGTGAACACCAAACCCAAAAACAGGCTCGGTCTTGAAGTGGTTAAACTATATACCATACCCACTCTTTTGAACAGTCAATCGCTGAGCAAGGAGATGACCAAACTGTGTTGCTTTACTACTATAAAAAAAAGGTAGCTCACTAACCTAGCTCTGATATCCGCTGTGTAAATCTCAGGACTGGATGGGTGAAAATACACATCTTTGGCAGGAAAAACAGCTTTTATGCATTTGTTTCAGCAGTGTAATTAGCTTGCAGTGGGACTTTAAATGGTAAGCTACTTGCTTCCAGATTTTCAAACAGATTAAAATACTGGAATAACGTCTTGAAACAAGGATTTCTGAAGCCGGATAATTGAATTGCAATAATTAGCGTATATTTACAGCTGAAGAAGAAAACATAGAACAGAAATTGAAAATATTTATAATAATCAACTAATTGAAGATCAGAAAGAACTTTAAAACAAAAATTGAATGTAAATATTGGAAAGTCTGCTTTTTTCTACCATATACTTTCTTCGCAATTTTAAATGGTATGTCAAAAATAATTTAATTTTAGTGTTTTCTTTCTGTGGAATGTTCAACAGAGGAATTCCAGAATATCCCCAGAACCACAGGAAATTTGTGGAGCATTTCTCACAAGATCAAAGCATTTGCCTATTCCTAGATGAGAGTTCCTAAAGAACTACGAGGTATAATGATAGCTGAAGTTCACATGAAATCGAAGGAAAGTTCATTGATGCATACCTCTATCACCCTTGGGTATTGAAGTCGGTGCTCTAGTGTACCTTTTACATTAAATGACATTGAGCTGGCCCAATCAAATTAATTGAACTAAATTTCACTGGAATTTGAAACGTGGCCAAGTTAAATGTATGGATTGGTTTCTTTCTACTCTTCACATCCCCACCATTCTTAGCAACCTTTCTAATGTCTACTATGACAAATGAATCTTAGTAAGAAACATGCTCCAGACATCTCCGCAGAAAATTCCTTCAGCAAGAAAAAAATCTTTATCTACACATTTGCTGTCAGGAAGTAAGACAAGCCAATCACTTTGCAACTACAAAAATGTAATGTGCAATCAACCCTTTTATAGGGATAATTAGACTAGGAAATACAGACATTGACATAGCTGGATAAATATTTTACAAAACGGAAATGTCAATTGTCACAAATAAATATACAGAACTAATCAAGAAATCATTGAACTTATTAAAAAGACAACAAGCAGTCACAATTGTAGATACCATTGGTTTACAATGGTGCAAAAAGGGAAAGACATATTTTTCAATTCTAACAAACATAATTATGTATAGTACCATCATACTTAAGATGCCTAAAGCGGTAATAAACCCAAAACCAAAAATGTAATATTTTGCAGTTTACTAATCATTAGATGTGATAGCTGCATTCATTTTCTTTTTTTTAGGCTTTCCCCTCTGGTGATCTGGCCAGTAACACATTTGCCTGTATTATACAGACACCACTCTGGATGAAGGAGCACAGGGGGCAGATTTGGCCAGCAGCATTGTCAGTCTGGGGGGAGGGGGGTGTTAAGGCCCGTACACATGGTCCGATTGTTGGCCAACAATGGTCATCCAACAGCCTGTTGGCAGATAATCTGATCATGTGTATGCACTATTCTACAACCGATTTCCAATTGCCGTCCAAGAGAAGTTGGATGACCAGACTAGAAAACTTGTGTTGGCCAACAAGGCGTTGGCTGATTGTTGGCTCGTGTGTACAGAAGTTGGCCAACAAAAGGTTGGAAGTGCAAACACGCATGCTCGGAATCCAGGAAGTGTTCGGTTGTGTAACCTGTGTTTGTAATTCACAAATTACATTCACCTGAACTTCCTCGTTATACGCTCGTAACACGTCACTCTGTTCGGCTTTGTTGGCCGATTACTTGACTCATGCCAGTACACTAGACCAAACCGCCGTCGTCCAATTTGGACAAAAGTTGGACATTTGGTTGGCCAACAATCTGTGCGTGTGTATGAGGCTTTAGATGTACTAGCAGATTTAGCCTAGGTTCACACAGAATGTGGGTTTGAAATTGTGCGAGTTCAGCTGAACTTCAAACAGGCATTTCAGTCCGACTTCAGGGGAAATTTGAGAGACATTTGTGCAGGTTCATGCACAGATGTCTATTCAAATCACCCCCGAAGTCACCAAACATAGTGCAGGAACTACTTTTGGGGATCAGTGCGGTGCCGCAAAGTCAGTGTTGCACCGATTGGAACAGTGTCGTTGCTGGCAATAGGCTCCGATTTGGCATGCAATTTGACATGTCAAATCGCATGTCATATGGGCCCGATGTGAATGGGGGCTGAAAGGATTTAACCACTGAAAGCGGAGTTCTGGCCGATATATGACTTTTAAGATAAAAATACCGCTAGAATACTCAAGCCTCATGCACTGTAACAAAGGTATGCTGTAAACTATGGCCAGTTTTCTAATTGTGCAGCATCGTTTTCTTACTTTGTGAAGTTTCTGCACAGTGCGACCATCTCCAGTGTGGGCACCTGAAGCCACAGTATCCTTCTTCCTGGATTCTGTGCATGCTGGCTACCCAGCATGCACCTGCCGATCTTGTGCATGTGCAGTGTGGTGCAATCTTGGTCAGCTTGGCATGGCTGACCAAGATTTTCCATAGACGCCAATGAAAAACGGGAAAAGTGCCATGCCAAGCTGATCAAGATTTACATAGACGCCAATGCAAAATGGAAGCAGTGCCATGCCAAGCTGACCAAGATCTCCCAGGAGCCAATGCAAAACAAGAAATGACATACGGCGCCGCGGCCCCTAAAGGAAGAAGTGAAATTAGATATAGGCATAAATCAGGTAAGTGAACAGAAAAAAATAAAAATAAATTACCAGTTCATTTTAAGGATGCACTTTAGCGGTGCATGGTGAGGAGTGAAAAATGTGGATGGAACTACACTTTAAGGACCGTCCCATGTACATTTACTGCAGCAGGGCGGCCCTTTAATGCAAAATCACGTACCTGTACGTGATTCTCGTGAAAGGCTCTGGGGCATGTGCCGCCAGAGCCATTCTCCCACTGCGGTCGGACACAGTGGGAGCCAATCAGCGGGTCCAGAGGCCATGATCGCCGCGGGCCACCCGCGATCACTCACTGGAGAGAAAAAAGGATGGTCTATGTAAACAAGGCAGATCATCATTCTGTCAAACAGGAAGAGAGACATCTGTGATTCCTGCTAATCAGAAACACAGATGTCTCTCTTCCTTGATTGCATCCATCCCCCACACAGTAAGAAAACACTGTCAGGGAACACAGTTAAATTGATTGCCCCTGATGTTAACCCCTTCCCTGCCAGTGTCATTTATACAGTGACATTTTTTTAGCACTGATCACTGCATTGGTGTCACTGGTCCTCAAAAAGTGTCACTAAGTGTCAGATTTGTCCACCACAATGTTGCAGTCCCGCTAACAATTACTGCCATTACTAGTATAAACACTAAAAAAAAAAAAGTCCCTAAATCTATCCCATAGTTTGTTATTATTTGGGTACAGCGTCGCACGCCTGCGCAATTGTCAGTTAAAGCAACGCAGTGCAGTATCGCAAAAAATGGCCTGGTCAGGAAGTGGGTAAAAACTTCCAGAGCTGAAGTGGTTAAGTTTACCTTTGGAGATATGTTTACAATGCTGCATTCTTTTGGGATAAAGGCTTTACATAAATAAAAAATAATCATTGTAAGCATGACTGCCAGTGTTAAATGGCTTGTCTCATACTTGTAACTGCAAGAGAGCTTGTTCTTTTGAAAAACAACAGACATACTGGCTAGATCACCAGATGAAAATAGAAGGTGAATGCAGCTATCACATCTAAGAACTGGTAAGCTGTAATATAATAAATGTTTGCTTATGAGTTTAATAATGCTTTAATAATTGTAAAGAATGTTAATAAATATAAAACATGTAAGGTAAACTGAAATGAAAAAGTCTGGAAATAATCGCTAATAAAGGTTTCAGTCAGATAAATAGTCCTGATGAAGCTGCAGAAGAACTTTAGCCAAAACTTACTTCTAAATATTTTTTGGAGTAGTGAGGACTTGGGATGTCTTTCATGTTTTTATGGTTGTGTATATCGATGTTGGAAAGATCTGACTTGAATTCCAGCACTCCACATAAATCTGTTTAATGACTTTATTGTGAAGACGGTGTCACATGAGGCACTGGAAACCAATGTTTTGGGACCTTGCAGGATCCTTTTTCCAAGCCAATATAGTGGCTATGTTGCCTCGAGAAGGAGACCCTGCAAGGCTCTGAAATGTCAGTTTCTTATGCCTCCTGTGATGCTCTCTTCACCATAAACATGTGAAACGCTGTTACAATATTTGGAGTGCTGCTGACTTTACATTTTTGCATTTGGTTCTGGCATGGCACCATTCATTACATTCACTTTGAGTACCCACCATTACAAGATCAAGTATTGTGAGGAATGCGGCTTATATTTGGACTTTATTGACCTAGCTTTCAATCTCAACATAGGCACAAGAGAGATTTATTTTTATCTCAAAATGTTGGATTTATATGATGACAGGAGTGCAGATTTAATTAAGCACTATTTGGATGATAATTGGTGTACTGGTGAGAAATATCAGTTATGGCCCAACAAAAGGCTGCAGCATTGGGACCTAGGGATAGGTTTACTGCTTCACGCCCGGCCTATTGTCAACTGATGGCCGAGCGGGAGCTGTCTCATCTTAGGTGGACATCATATGACAAAGAGGATGACAGATTATTGTACCCGGTCAGTGCCAGTATCGTCACTGTGACCAATCACAACAATCACATGGCAGTTGTACACAGTGAATGGCTTTCATTCATAGCCATTCATTGTGTATTACTGTGTTGACCTCTGCAATTGGTCACAGTGATACCAAACCAATGAGTTTATGAGTTGACAATAGCGCCGTCTGTCTTTACATGTTATTATTTATAATGGTCTAAGGGTTAGAGGGTGTAGTTAACAATGTAATGGTACACCCTCCCAGGAAGGGGCGGGCCAATTAGACTGAGTAAGACCCACCCATAATCATGTGGGGATCTAGAGTATGTGTGTATTTATGGAGGTGCTTGTTGCATGAGAAATTAGGCTCTGATGAAGAGGGTTCGCCCTGGAAATGCGTCAGCCTTGTCTTATGGATAACATCCAGTTCCTCTGCTGAGGTCCTGTCTTCATTTCCTTTGGATGCATTTTTAAATTTTAAAAGTTTCACTATCAGCTCCACTTGTGAGTATATGGATTTTATCTTTACAATTTATTAAACTCTTTAATGGTATGGCACAAGGTCGGTGCGCCTCTCTTGTTTGTCTTTTCATTGGTCACAGTGATCATATGGTACAGACAGGGCCAATCACGGTGCAGCTATACCATGTAATAGCTGTGGCCAATGGCAGCTGCACAATAGTACACTGGATGAATAGATGCCATTCATAATAAATAACTTTTATAAACAATCATGGTGTGTAAAAAAACCCCGATACTTCCCCAGAGTAGTACAGTGTCACAATGGCAACACTGTACTGCTCTGGTCATATTATGCAAACAAAAATTGTAACAAAAAGTAAAAAAAAAGTTTAAAAAAGTTATTTATTTATTTATTTTACATAGTGTCACCAGTCAGTGTCCCTGATCACCACCACAACAGTCATGTGGTGACACTGTACTGCTTTGTTGATAGCATGTAAAAATAAAATTGTGAAAAAAATGTTTGCTTTATTTTTTAACTTTCCAAAACACTGACAAAATTACAACTTCAAAAAAACAAACTCACCTTGCCGCTTTTAAAATGCCTTGGACTGTCTAATTTCCAAAATGGGGGGTATTAGTACTGTCCTGCCATTTTACAAAAAGGAAAAAATCTCCCATGGGACTTTAATGCTACAAAACATCAACACTATATTGTAAAAAGTAATATTTATTGTACAGATATGTTAAAAGCCATCAGATAAGACCAAGGTTCTATGGACATTCTGGTTGTACGAATACATCTACAACAATAGTGCACACCTAAAATAAGCGCATCCACATATACAACATTATTGGATGTATTAATCCAAGTACACCCAAGAATGTTGTATATGTATTAGTGGATGTCCTTATTCTTGAGGTACACTTTTGTTGGAGATGTATTTGTACAACCAGAATGTCAATGTAATCTTTTATCTGATGGCTTTTAACATAATGTATTTGTACAGTAAATATTACTTTTTACACATACAGTATGTTGTTGGTGTTTTGCTGTATTAACCTCCCTGGCGGTATTCCCGAGTGTGGCTCAGGGTGAATTTTCTGTACCAAGAGCGGTAACCCCAAGCCACACTTGGGATCGCATCACTGGATCCAGGCAGCGTTACTTACCTTGTCCCCTGGATCCAGCGATGTCCCCCCACTGTGTCAGCGCGCTGTGTCTTTGTGCCTAGTGGTTTGCCCAGTGCCCTGCATGCACTTTTATATTATATATGTCATTCTTTCTGCCTGGAAACTTGAGAATGTCCATGGCAACCAAAAAGTGTCCCTTTACGTCAAAAGTGGTTTTTGATCAGCTAGAAAACAGCGATAGTAAATAAGAATAATTTTCAGAATTGAGAGATACTGATTTTTTCTGCAAATTACCAAATTTCAGTGTTTTTCATTTGATTACATTATTGAATAATTTTTTATTACTATTATGTTATTATTTTTAATAATTATTTATAGTTATTTATTATATTATAATTTATAATTTCGTGTTTCAAACTTTATCATACCCGGGATGTCTTCTAGACTCTTGTTTGGACAGATTTAAGTGAGTTATTCCTAATAATTACAGGCCTACAATATAAAACACCAAATTTCTATGCAAAACAATGTACCGATTTTAGATGCAAAAATCTGACATAATCATACCGCCAGGGAGGTTAAAGTCCCATGGGAGATTTTTGCCTTTTTGCATTTATTTAAGGGATATAGCAGCTTGTGACTTATGAGGTCTCACCAATCTCTCTGCTGTCCTGACATTTCATGGCCTCAAGAAATGAGATGAGATCATCAGTAAACCAGGATTGATTGATTTTCAAATATATATTTCCAACACAATAAATAATATACACTGATTTGGGTTATTTTTTACCAAAGAAATGTAGCAGGATACAATGGCCTAAATTTATGAAGAAAGATTGTCTATTTGCAAAATTTTATGACAGAAATTAAGAAAATTATGTTTTTTTTTTCAAAAATGTTGGTCCTTTTTAGTTTCTCAAGAAAAAAAAAATCTGAAATCCGAAAATGGGCCTAGACAGGAAGGGGTGAAAGTGCCTGGTATTGAAGTGGTTAAAATATCTCTCAGCCATATCCTGCACCTACTTTGCATGCAGACTGCTTCCATATTCGTTCCTATGACTGAAGTCAGGTGCCCCTGGGGGACAGGGATCATCATGGATATGGACCAACCACAGGAATTACTGAAGCCATGGTGCACATGCCCAGTAAGTGCAGGGATCGACTGGCACATTTTTTCAGCAAAGGCCAATCTCTGGAGCAGGTCTGAAGGCAAGTATTTTACCATGCACAAAAAGACAATTGCCCACTGGACATTAATGAGGCACAGCCAGAAATATAAAATATGCAAGAAATTGTATTACAAAAAAGCAAATATTACAAACATTTTTAACTATATTGTCATACATAGCTACCAAATATAAGTGCACATGCATAACCAACATTGAGTAAATCACATGTTGAATTAAACTTTCAACGGAGTAAGTACTAATTCCCTCTATGTGTTTCGCAAGATATGGACTCGCTTCCTCAGGAGAGGTACAGATGGATATCTAAAGATAAGGACAATGTTATTTAAAAAAAAGGAAGGGGGTGCCTAAACCAACGCTGGTGCATGAATAAAAACATCTTGACTTACTCATTGGTTTGATTTAATTTGTAAAACTTCACACATGTACAGTCATTAAACTGTATGAGATTGGCAGATCTTCTAAGTATAGATCAGTACATCCTCCGGGCGGAATCACCTACTGGTTCACATGGTTCAATCCAGGAGTTGTTAAGGGAAAGGAGACCACATACCGCAGTGCAAACCCCTGTGTGGCATCTTTTATGGTAGTAATGATGGGTTTTTAGTTCCCAGTGTCTGTGCAGACTCTTCATAGTGCCCTCCAGTGTCATCACAGGGTTTTGCACTGCAGTATGTGGTCTCCCTTCCCTTTACAACTCCCGGGTTGAACCATATGAACCAGTGGGTGATTCCACCCGGCCAATGTACTGATCCATACTTAGAAGACCTGCCAATCTCATACAACTTGTTTAAAGACTGTACATGTGTGAAGTTTTACAGAATCAATCAAACCATCGAGTAAGTCTAGATGTTTTTTATTCATGCACCAGTTCAGGTCCCCTTCCCTCCCCCTCCCCCCTTCCTTTTTTGTGTTTTTTTTTAACTTAATAACATTGTCTTTATCTGTAGATCTGGATTTATCCCTGGATTTATCTCCAGAGATAAATGAATAATTCTCCCACTCTACAAGTCACTGGTGAGGTTCTGGGCTCCAGTCCTCAGAAAGAATGTCCTGGAACTGGAAAGGGTTCAGAGAAGGGCAACACAACTAATTAAGGGATTAGGGGACATTAGGTATGAGGAAAGATTACAAGAACTGAACTTATTCTCTCTGGAGAAGAGATGCTTGAGAGGGGATATGATTTCAATGTACAAATACTGTACGGGTGACCCCACAATAGGGACAAAACTCTTCCGTGCAAGGGAGCACAAAAAGACACGTGGCCATTCACTAAAATTAGAAGAAAAGGGGTGTAACCTTAAACTGCATAGAGGGTTCTTTATGGTAAGAGCAGTGAGGATGTGGAATTCTCTTCCACAAGCAGTGGTTTCAGCTGGGGGCATGGATCATTTAAAAAAAACTATAAGGTGGGCACCTAAGGGACCACAACATTGAGGGATATTCTATGTAGATTGATTAGAAGCACACACATAGGTTGGACTTGATGGACTTATGTCTTTTTTCAACCTCACAAACTATGTAACTATATCTATCTGTACCTTTCCAGAGGAAGCAAATTCAGATCTCATGAAACGCTTAGAGAGAATTAGTACAGATTACTTACTCCATTGGAAGTTTAATTCAACATGTGACTTACTCAATGTTGGTTATGCATATACACTTATATTTGGTAACTATGTAGGACAAAATGGTTTTAAACATTTGTAATATTTGCCCGTGGGCAATTGTCTTTTTGTGCATGTATTACTTGGGACTGAGACACGCCCATGCCCTACACATGCCACCTTATCCTTTGCAAGTATTTTACCGTGTGGGTTGCACTTCACTAAAAGTAAAATTGTCCCTTATTGTCTTCTACCCTACGTGGCCTTGTGTGTAAGTAAGCACATAGTTTCATTAACCAAGCCATTCTTAATATTAAATGAAAAAGACCTTTATAGACTGGAACAGTTGAGATTTGTGATTCTGAGCCATACACAGTATTTTCATATTATTCTACCAGGACAGAGTCTTTGATAAACGACCGCCATTGAAAGCTTTAAGAAATAATGGGCAGGCATTATATTTCTTTAAAACAGGTATGTTACTCTGTGAATTTATTGACTGCTCTATAAACTAACAAAGACAGACTTCACCCCTCTACAAAGCTCAGATGATGTGTTAGAAATGTGGAACAAATGTATGTATATCACATGTGGTGATGGCCCGCTGTGTTTGTGGTACAGATCCTTAGATTCTCCTCTGTATAAATTTGTACCAGGCTGGTTAAAAAAAAAAAAAAAAAAAACGAAACAATAATAGAAAAATCCATTAATTAATAACAGCAAGTCTGAGCAGAAAAGGTGTCCCATTTCCAAAGTGCTTACAGCACAAGGTGCTGCTGACATGATCAAGATGGGAGCGCATAGATTAAACTGAGCTGCACCCTCCATTGTACGTGATAAACTTGGGTGGCGCTAGTCAGTAAAGCTCTCTGTTTTTCCTAACAGCTGCAGGGAGATGTACACTGAGCTCCACTCGGTGAATGCCATGAGGTTCTGATGGTGCTAAGCTCTTCACACCACTTGGGTAGAACTGTGTTTTATTAGAGACATCTTAATACTCAAACGTTTTTTAACTAACCAGGGCTTCAATATTATCCTAAGGGAAATGCTGCAGCCAAATTCTGTACAGAAATATGGACCATTTCAATAAGAAGTGAACAGAGTGAAACTTTTTCCAGGGCAAAAAAAGTGAAGACAAATGGGGAGATTAATTAGGTAGACAACATATAAATTAGTCTGGATGACGTAATCTACAGGGCCTTTATGGCTTGAGATTTAGTACTGAACGTGCCTCGGGGAACTCCTGAAATGTACTGGGCTGTAGATTTACAAACAGCAGAGTTTTCAGCCGGGACAGCAGGATAGAATGTAGAGTAAAGGTTTTGGCTTTTGACTCTTTAGCATATATACGCCTCAGAGTAAAAATTCTGCATTTGCGTTGCAAAAATGTAGACGCTGCTGGCCACTTTTTGTCCCAATTATTTTAGTGTTCTATCCATATCAACAATAATGTTTTTAGAGGAGGCACATCCTAAAGTGGTGTTAAAGGGGTTGTAAAGGTTTTTTTTTTTTAATAACAAACATGTTATACTTACCTCCTCTGTGCAAGGGTTTTGCACAGAGTGGTCCCGATCCTTCTCTTCTGGGGTCCCCCAGCGGTACTCCTGGCTCCTCCTCTACTCGAGTGCCCTCCATTGACACAGACAGTAGAACTCGGCCCCCGGCTCCCATGTCACTGGCCAATGGATCCTGCTGCTATCAATCTATCCAATGAGCACCCGAGACAGAGGCTGCACCTGCTGTGCTCGTCCCCATTGCTGGAACGATCAGGTTCAGGTAAGTAAAAGGGGGGCTCTAGGGGGGTAGCTGCACTACAGAAGATTTTTGAGAGGTTGTAAACCCTCAAGGTGAAAAACCTTGAGAGTTTACAATCCCTTTAACCAGTTTCCACCTGGGCCAATTCTGGCATTTCTCTCTTACATGTAATAATCATAATTTTTTGCTAGAAAACTACTCAGAAACCCCTAACATTATATATATATACACATATATATATATATTCAGCAGAGACCCTAGAGAATAAAATGGCAGTTGATTATTATTTGGGGTGGCGCAGCATTTGTTAAATTTTTTATTTCTCAAGGTATCTCTTAGTAGTTACTTATATGGCAGCAGCCCCCACTCATTGACTCATCTCTGGATCCCCGTTAAGGGTCGGAGGGATTGGTGTATGTGAGTAGTTCATTGGTCCTAGTGCGGATTATTTAGCACACAAAAATGGCAGTTGTTGCAATTTGTTGTAGCGTACGATATTTGTGCAGCAATTTATCAAACGCTTGTTTGGAAAGCACTTGTAATAGGCATGATAGGTCCTCTTTGTGGAGACATCTGAGGTCAATAAAACCCCATATATCTCCTATACCATGGAAAGCATGAGATTTAAAAAAAATAATAATTTCTGCTCTCCATGGAAAAAACCTGGCAGTCGTCATAACATTGCTTCTGGCCTCCCAGGGTCATAGAGATGGCTGGGGACCATGAGGGGGGGGGCATCTCCTCCCACTGTCTGTAAAACTGCACACATGAATGTATGAAGGTAAAAAAACACTTGAGACCCAAAAGCAAACATTTATTATATTGCAGCTTACCAAATCTTAGATGTGGTGTCTGCATTTGTTTTCTTTTTTAGGATTTCCTTTATTTGCACCTGGTGATCTGGCCAGTATTGTTTTTCAACAGAACAAACGGTCCTGCAGATGTAGCAGTTAGAGAGATGAGATAAACCCTTTATTACTGACAGGGGAGCTTACAATGATTAGCTTTTATTTATTCATGTAAAATTTTTATCCCAAAAGGAACAAAAACTGTTTGCTGTAACACGTTACGTAGTGTGAGCTGGAATTTGGCTTAAATTTGTTAGTACATCTAACACTCCCCCCTCCCAAGTTTAACCAATTGCCAACCGCCCACCGACGGCAACATGGCTCTCCTGCGCGAATCATTGTCACTTGACGGTGGGTGCGGGATCGCGTATTTTGGGCGCGGGGGAGCCAATCAGCAAGTGGGGTGGACTCGATGTCCGCCGGCACCAGCAATTGCTCCCCCGCAGTGACAGAACGGGGATCCGTGAATGTAAACAAGCAGATAACCATTCTGACAGGGGAGAGGAGAGTGATCCTATATTCCCTGTATATGGGAGCACCGATCTCTCTCCTCCCCCAGTCATCCCAGCCCCCACACAGTTAGAACACACTGACAGGGAACACATTTAACCCCTTGATCGCCCCCTAATGTTAACCCCTCCCCTGCCAGTGACATTCATTCAGTAATTCATTTTTAGCTCTGATTGCTGTATAAATGTCATTGGTCCCAACAAAAGTGTAAAAAAATGTCTGATCTGTCCGACGCAATGTCGCAGTCACGCTAAAAATCGCAAATCGCCGCCATTACTAGTATAAAAAAATATAAATGCCATAAATCAATTCTCATAGTTTGTAGACGTGATAACTTTTGTGCAAACCAATCAATATACGCTTATTGCGATTTTTTAACAGAAATATGTAGAAGAATAAATATCGGTCTAAACTGATGAATGAATTTGTTTTTTTATATTTTTTTTTGGATATGCATTAGAGCAGCAAGTAAAAAAATATTGTTTTTTTTTCAATATTGTCACTCTTTTTTTGTTTATAGCGCAAAAAATAAAAACCGCAGAGGTGATCAAATACTACCAAAAAAAAGCTCTATTTGTGGGGGAAAAAGGACATCAATTCTGTTTGGGTACAGCGTCGCATGACTGCGCAATTGTCAGTTAAAGTAATGCAGTGTCGTATCACAAAAAATGGCCTGGTCATTAAGGGAGACATCCATTTTTCATCTGCCAACACCCATTTTTCATCCTCGGACATCCGTTTTTATAATTTTCCTATCAGTTTTTCATCCGTATTTCATCCGTTTTTCATTCTTTTTTTTAGATGACTCATGTAATCTGCCAAGACACTTTGTTCTTCCCCAGCATGCATTGTGTTTCCCATGATGCTTTGTGGTCCCAGTGACTGACACAGTGTGCAGACATTTTTTTGTCCTGTTCCCTGTGTCTGTGCATTTGGGCAATGTTTTCTCCTCGATATTGGGATGACATGATGTGTGGTCATCATGGATTATGTGAGGAGAGTGGAGAGCAGGAGGAGGAGAACATTGGAGAGAAAACGTCGGAAGTATTGGTCACATCCCATGATGTTGAAGAGGCCCTATGAAGGATTTTTTGCTTTGCATTACTCAGATTTGCTACGTTATCCAGTTAAATTCTTCAATTTCACCCGGATGACTGTACCTACATTCGATTTTGGAAAAACTGGAACCACGTCTACATCGTATGGACACAAACATGAGATGTTGAGTGCCCCCTGAGGAGCGTCTCCTAGTTACACTCAGGTAAACCAGACTTGCTGTTGTACTTTCTATTTTATGACCCCCCTCTACTCTCCTCAGCCAATAATGTTAGCATTGATTTTTTAACTATGCAAGTACATAACTCCCATCCCCCAACTAGCCCCCGTCCTGTCAGATGACATGGCATCGGTCTTCTCTTCCCAGTGATCGGGAGCAGCGATATCTGTCATGTCCCTAGCAGCCCATCCCCCCTACAGTTAGAACACACCCAGGGAACACAGTTAACTCCTTGATCGCCCCTAGTGTTAACCCCTTCCCTGCCAGTATCAATTATACATTGAGCAGTACAATTTCATTTTAATTGTATAGTCATAGCATAGTTGCAATGAAAGACCTGGTATTGAATGTTTTAGAGCTCATGAACATATACAATCATGTCTAACATTTGCTTATACTCATCTTAGGTTTCTTGCATCGGGTCAGACATTCACCTGTTTCAACCACTATTTTCTACTGGGTATCTCCACAATCTCTGCAATTGTACTTGACGCCTGCAAGGCAATACGGGAGGAGCTAAGTCCAATTGTAATGCCCGTTCCAGATGCACAAATGTAGTTGGAAATCTCAGATGGATTTTTAACCACTTCCTTACTGGGCACTTAAACCCCCCTCCTGCCCAGACCAATTTTCAGGTTTCAGCGCTGTTGCATTTTGAATGACAATTGCGCGGTCGTGCGACGTTGTACCCAAATAAAATTGATGTCCTTTTTTTCCCCACAAATAGAGCTTTCTTTTGGTGGTATTTGATCACCTCTGCGGTTTTTATTTTTTGCGCCATAAACAAACAAAGAGCAACGATTTTGAAAAAATAACAATATTTTTTACTTTTTGCTCTAATAAGTATCCAAAAATAAAAAATAAAACAAACAATTATTCATCGGTTTTGGCCGATTTATATTCTTCTACATATTTTTGGTAAAAAAAATCGCACTCGGCGTTTATTGATTGGTTTGCGCAAAAGTTATCGCATCTACAAACTATGGGAATTGATTTATGGCGTTTTTATTATTATTTTTTTTTTTACTGGTAATGGCGGCGATCTGCGATTTTTATTGGGACTGCGATATTGGGGGGGACATGTCGGACATTTTTGACACTTTTTTGGGACCAATGACATTTATTCAGCGATCAGAAATTTAAATGTCCACTGATTACTGTATAAATGTCATTGGCAGGGAAGGGGTTAACCTGAAGGGGGCAGTGAAGGGGTTAAATATGTTCCCTGGGTGTGTTCTAACTGTGGGGGGGCGGGGCTGGCCGGGAAATAACAGATCTAACTGATCCCAGTGACAGGGATCAGTAGATCTGCTTGTCCCCCTCTCACAGAACGGGTAACCGCCGTGTTTACATCGGCGGTTCCCCGTTCTACAGCTCTGTAAGGCGATCGCGGGTCAGGAGCGGACATCGAGTCGTGAGAGCGCGCAGGGGGCGTGTTAGGGGGCGGACGTCAATAGACGTCGTCCCGGAGATTCAGATCCGCGCTGTAGACGTCTTTCGTCTATAGCGCGGATCTCTACTGGTTAAAGAACACACAATTCCCAAACTATGTGGGAGCCTTGGGTGGCAAACACATACGTATTAAAATGCCTCTTGGATCAGGCTCCAGGTATTACAATTACAAACAATATTTTTCACTGGTACTGATGGCAATCTGCAACAGCAATTACAATTTTTTTTCGCGGTGGATATTGGTGCATATGACAGCACTGCTGACTCATGAGTGTTCTCAATTTACCACTACCTGTCAAACCACTACCTGGAACATCTGCACCTGATATGCCTCATGTCCTTGTGGCTGATGAAGCTTTTGTACCCTCAAGGCATCTGTTCAAGCCACATTCCAAACACAATTTGAATGAGCAAACAAGAGTCTTCAACTACTGACTCAGTAGAGCAAGAAGGTACATTGAATGCATATTTGGCATATTAAGTAGCAAATGGCGCATATTCCACAGTGCCTTACAAATTAAACTGAGGAATGTCGAAGGTGTGATCCAAGCATGCTGTGTGCTCCACGATATAATAAGTGAGAAGGAAGGCATTAGTATGGAAGAGGAAGATGAGACCCATTTGCCCTCTGTCAATTATTGTGGTCTGCGCCCAAACTACTCAGTGTTTGTTCAACGAGATAAGTTTGCAGAACCCTAATGGAGAGGTTCCATGGCAGTATGCACACATCTAAGCAGTGCCAATATCGTTAATCACTGCCCCTATGACCATCACATCCTTTTGTATCTAAATGTTATATTTGGTTTATATAAAAACAATAAAAAAAATAAAAAACACTTTTCCATGCAGTCATTTTTTTTATTAATGTGATAGAAAAAAATTGACCACAACATATATTGCAAAATATATTAACTGACATTTTTTTTTTAGAAAAAAAATAACACATATCCAAAAATAACATATATAAACTAGTGTTCTGAAAATTTGTGCTGTGCATTTCAGCCTCCAATTTAGTAGAATGGGCTCAAATCGCACTGAAAAGCATCGCATGTGATTTGAACAGGAATGCGGTGTGTATTCCTGTCCGAATCACATGTGGTTCCCCACATTGCACAAGTGCGAACCTAGGCTCAATCCATGCTAAACAGACTTTATGGAAGGATCTCCTCTTCTGGCTATTGCATTTTGACATACAGCACCCATGGCTGTATCACTGAATCTGATTTAGTCACTATTCAGATGACAATTTTCCACCCAGTTCCTTTGAGAACATTGGAGCCGGATTATGCCAACAAGACAATCCATGGCTAAAATGTTGCAGAGCATGATCCCCTCCCTTTGGAGACTGGGCCAAAGGGCAGTAATCCAACATGATAACAACCTCAAACGCACCTCCGAGACGACCACTGCCTTGCTAAAGAAGCTGAGGGTAAAGGTGATGGACTGGCCAAGCATGTGTCCAGACCTAAACCCTATTGAGCATCTGTGGGGCATCCTCAAATGGAAGGTGGAGGAGCGCAAGGTCTCCAACATCCACCAGCTCCGTGAAGTTGTCGAGGAGGAGTCAAAAAGGACTCCAGTGACAGCCTGTGAAGCTCTGGTGAACTCCATGCCCAAGAGGATTAAGGCAGTGCTGGAAAATAATGGTGGCCACACAAAATACTGACACTTTGGGCCCAATTTGGACATTTTCACTTAGGGGTGTACTCACTTTTGTTGGCAGTGGTTTAGACATTAATGACTGCATGTTGAGGTATTTTGATGGGACAGCACATTTAGATGAGTGAAAATTTGTTTTGCTAAGTGAACATTTGTTTTAAAAGTGAACATGCTCTCCTCTTTTAGCAGATCAGGGTCAATGTTTATTTCTAATAATGGCCATAAACATGGTGGTTTTCAGGAAGTGTAATTCCATTCAGGAATTCAGGGAGGGTATTCCAGCATTACAATGACCAAAAACACACAGCCAAGACAACAAAGTAGTGGCTCAAGAAGAAGCAATTTAAGGTCCTGGAGTGGCCTAGCCAGTCTCCAGACCATAACCCCATAGAAAATATGTGAAGAGAGCTAAAGGTTCGAGTTACCAAATGTCAGCCTCGAAACATTAATGACTTGGAGAGGATCTGCAAAGAGGAGTGGGCCAAAATCCTTCCTGAGATGTGTACAAATGTGGTGGCCAACTACAAGAAACATCTGACCTCTGTGATTGCCAACCAGGCTTTTGCAAAGTAAACAGGCATGTTTTCGGTATTGGTATAATACTTATACCCCCATGCAATAAACGGTGCTACTTTAAAGATCCTGGTATTAAGGCTCTTTGGGGGAATTGGGGGAATTGGAATATAGGTTTGACGATTGGGAGGAACTAGCAAAGGAATGCACTTGGGAACTGGATGCCTCATATGACCTGGAGATAGACTAGCTAAGAGGCACTACTTGAGGTGGGGTCAATACATTGTGGACACTGGTGGTTGGTGGACGTTGGTGATGGGGAGTAATACTTGGAGGGTAATGATGCTGATACATCTGCTGTGAGGATAGGTTTAGTGGAGCAGGGTCCAATGCATAACCCTGGTAGGGATGTTGTTGATGACTTCTGAGAGGCTGCATGGGATCACCAGAAATTGTGGCCCTTACACACACACCAGTGTAATTCAATAGAGACATTTGCACCTCCATTTTTCTATCAGTGGGTACTTGTGCTAAATGGTGGTACAGGTTCCTGAGGAAAATTGCATCCTGATTTGAGGGGGTCAGCAAAAGGATCACTTGTGTCAGCCCTCCTCATTGCCCTCATGTCCTCCATAGACGCCAACATTGCTCCTTCCATGTCTGGCTTGGATTGTGCTCGGGGTTGACTGCTTCTTGCCGCTGTGGCGCGAACATTTATCAATATAAACATTTTAAAATGGGGAATTTTGTATAGGATTCTTACAGCCACACGTTGTCTTTCCTGAGTGGTTATTGGTGAATGGTGATGGACCTTGATTTGGGGATGCTTGGGAAGACGCGGGTTGTTTGGCACCATTCTCTGTTGGTCCAACTCCTATCTCTTCCTCTGCCGTTTGCACTATATCCTCAGAACCTGCATCCCCTTCCTCTTCCGTCTCGGAAATGTTGGTCTTGGTACTGTAAAAGATATGTTGATCGATGGATTACAGGACAGCACAGTAGATTTATTACAATACATAGATCCATGTTTGTCATTTCTGTTCCAAAGGAGTCTATGATTTGGTATACTTAGCCAAGTAATTTAATTTTGGGGAGAAAAAAGGTATTGAGTTATTTACTTACGGTCTTAAGTCCATAACACTTTTTAAAAAGCTCAACATTTTGTAGAAAGGGCTTCTTCTTTTTTTAGTCGCTCCTGCACCACTTCTATTTTCTTCAGCTTCCTCCTTCAATTCACGCCTGAATTCACGGTCCCTTAGGGATGTCCAATGCGTCACAATTTTTTCTCCTGCATAGGAAAAGTAGACACAATTAACAGAAATTAGGTATACTATTTGAAACCCTTATGTGGAATACATGTCTCGGCATGTTAATAGTGACATATGGGTGCACTACAAGTATCAGGATGCTAACAGTGACAAAAGGGTGTACTAAAAGCCTCACCATGCCACCTCACCCCCATCCCCCCTAACTGCTTACCATGTAACTGACGCTGCTTCTCCCTGAGTGATGCCTTTGTTATATATTAGGCCAGGACTTTAGGGACAGGGTTAGGGACCATCCCACAATGGTTAGGATGTTAATAGTGGCATATGGGTGTATTACAAGTCTCACCATGCCACCCCACCCCCATCCCTCCAAACAGCTTACCACGTATCAGATGCTGCTTCTCACTCATTGTCACTCAGTTTGGTGTGACCTCTGCAAATATTTATTCCCAGATCCTGGTTTTTGTTATACGGTCACTGTATTCCCGACATGTCTTGTCCCAGATAGCTGGCATGGCATGCACCAGGTTGATGAGGCACTCATGAGACACGTCTTTTGCCATGTCTTCTCTCTCTGTCTCTCTCTCTCCAGGCACTGGGCTGCATGTGACTTCCTTTTTTAATGTATTCATATGAAAAAAAAACATATTTGGGTGTAAAACGGATGTCAGTGGATCAGATGTAATCGGATCATCCGCTAACATCCATTTTACCTCCGTTCCGTTTTTGTTTACGGAAGAAAAAAATAGGGTTTTCCTCCAACATGATAAACGGAGCTTAGCATTCATCCGCTGACATCTGCTATCCCATAGGGATACATGTATGTCCGTTTTTTACCCATCAATGGATGGATGAAAAACGTGAAAGGGGCCTTAGGATGTGCCCCTTAAACATTGGCTTCAGTTTGTTCTTTGCTATAACTTAATTTAGAGTGCTTCTTTAACATTGGCTTTTTAGCTGACAAGTTTTAATATGTGGCAACACTGTTATCATAGAAAAGAAAATACTAAGCATGAGAAAGATAATTGTAGACGGTTTGGCAAAACGCCCAGAAATTCTTTACAAAATATATAAATATAAACATAAATATTGATAAATATGTCTTGGACATAATTGGAACTAAGTTTTATGCTGGCCATACACTATACGAAAAATCAACTGAAAATCGGTCATTTGGACAGTTTGTCCGTTTTTCGGCCAGTTAATGGGCACAAATCGGTAATTGGTTGGGACGTTTTTGAGCCAAAAAAACAAAGGACAAGTTTGGAAATTTCAGCCGAACAAACAATAAATCAAAGAGTTAATGTGTTTCTCGTCCAAACTGTTTGCACTAGGTATATGTGAAAAAATGAAAAAAAAACTGATTTGTGTATGTCCGTTCGGCCAATTTTTCGTATAGTGTAAGCATAAGATTGTACAATAATACACACATATATTCTTTAAGAAAATGTGTATTAATTACTAACAGGTGTTTTTGAGGGTGACAAGCATATGTACATTAACACTTCTATAAAAGTGGGTTTGTCTTTAACCGCTTGCCGACCACTGATCGGCAATTGACGGCGACAGAGTGGCTCTATTGCGCAAATCGCCGTCATACGACGGCGGCTGCGGGACCGAGCCAAGTGAGCGCACGCGCCGCTGGAGGCGCGCCCGTGCGCTCACTGTGTTCGGGGAGGGCCAGGGAGCGGGTGCGGCGGCTTCGATTGCCGCCGGCCACCCGCGATGCCCCCCACGGAGTGAAAGAACGGAGGTCCGTGTAAGTAAACACGGACCTCCGTTCTGTGAGGGGGGAAGGGCTGTGATCACAGCCTTCCTGTACATGGAGGCTGTGACCACTTCCCTTCCCCAGCTAGGGCAGTCCCCATACAGTTGGAACACGCCCAGGGAACATAGTTAACCCTTAGAGCGCCCCCTGCAGGTTAACCCCTTCACTGCCAATGGCATTTACACAGTAATCAGTGCATTTTTATAGCACTGATCGCTGTATAAATGCCAATGGTCCCAAAAAAGTGTCAAAATGTTCCAACATGTCCGCTGCAAAATCGCAGTACCGCTAAAAATCGCAGATAGCCGTCATTATTAGTAAAAAATAAAAAAATAAAAACCCCAGAAATGAATTCTCATCATCCGTAAACGCGACCACTTTTGTGCAAACCAATCAATAAACGCCGATTGCGATTTTTTTTATCACAAATATGAGGAAGAATATAAATCGGCCAAAAACGGTGAAAAAAAATGTTTTTTTATATATTTTTTTTGGATTTGTATTTTAGCAAAAAGTAAGAAATTTGGGTTTTTTTGCAAAATTGTCGCTCTTCTTTTGTTTATAGCCGCGATCAGAAATGACGCAGCGGTGATCAAATACCACCAAAAGAAAGCTCTGTTTGTGGGAAAAAAAGGACGCAAATTTCGTTTGAGTACAACGTCGCACGACCGCGCAATTTTCAGTTAAAGCGACGCAGTGCCGAATCGCAAAAAGGGCTCCGGTCCTAAAGCTGGAAATCCTTCCAGGGCTGAAGTGGTTAATGATGACAAGCAATGGGTGGACATTTTTCTATTGGTGTAATGTTGTAAATATCACTTGGTCATATCCTGATAATGTATTGTATTTAAGATACTGAACCAGGAAATAAAGGGCGAGTGATGCATTATTCCTTGTCCATGTATTGACTACAGTCTACATTGCTCCCCGCAGAGCTGTGTGTGTGTGTGTGTGTGTGTGTGTGTGTGTGTGTGTGTGTCTGGGAGTGAGGAACGGAGAGTGCCGGCACAGGTTAGTATAGGAGTAATATACAGTATAGGGAATACATCCTTAATGATAGAAAGATACTATTAACTTGTTGTAAGTCAGGTTGGAGCTTCCTTTCATAAAATGATCCGTTTTTTCTTTGAATGAAACTGATGAAACAAACTGAACACTTGAAAGATCCTTAAAATGATCCCTCCTCCATTCTCCTACCTATGCTGCAGACCATATATATAAAAAGATCTCTGTTCCTACTTAATTTAATTTGGTCTGTTCACGAGATCCCTGTGTCAGTGGCTGCTGCAGGGGAGAGGAGGGAGGGCTGACAATGGCTGGGCATCAGAGCCTATGGATGACATCATGGCTCTCAGAATTCACAGCTATTGTGGAGTGCTCTCTTACACATAGGAGTCGGAGCTGCTGAATCATGTGACCAGACCGGATTAAAAATGTGAGTACGATTCTGAACCAACTTACAATGGACTTTCAGAATTGTAACAAACCCACCTTTTCGTGGTTCGGGAGGGAAGCGATTCTAAAAATGAATGCCCTCCCCAGACTACTGTATATCCTACAAATGATCCCCATACGAGTCCCCCCCTCTTTCTTCAAATCCTATAAAAGCCTCTGTACCAGATTTTTACAGAAAAAGGTAAACCTAGAATAAACAATAACCAACTCACCATTCCCAAGCATCTCGTAGGAATAGGCTTACCTGATCTATCCAATTATTACAAAGCCACACATTTATCCAAGATAATAGACTGGAATTTACACAGATCACTTAAAGACTGGGTAAATGTGGAAATGACGTTTACCACTCTCCCTCTCAGGAATTTACCCTGGATACAGACGAGCCACCATCAGCCAGAAATAAAAGCCCACCCACTCATAAGCCCCACCATACAATGTTTCCACAAGTCGTGCAAACAAAACCGCTTATCCGCGACAATTGGTCCACCCTTAAACTGAACCCTGACTTCCCCCCTGGAATGCACCACAAATTCCTAGAGAATCATTGGCCGACAGACCAAATCTTGGCACATCAATTTTACAAGGGAGGTAAAAGGATCCCACCAAACCAACTCCCTACTCAGCCAGATAAAACCCCATACCCCCTTGGCACGCCCTATTGTTCACACACTATTTGAACTCCATAAATCGAGACTCTGCATGCTCATGGCCACTTACGCCCTTTGAGCTACTATGCACACGGAATGCCCCTCAGACCCATCTCATATCCACTATCCATTCTCTCTTATTCGCACAATTCAAAGCAAATCATAATAAAGCATGCCAAAAATGGGAAACTGAACTGTCCACTCCCCTAACCAAGGAAAACTGGGAGCGAATACACGACAACATACATAAAGGCTTGTCTAACATTTCAACCCAGGAAAACGGGTACAAAATCCAGACGAGGTGGTACCGTACCCCTGCCCGGATACACAAGCTTGATTCATCTATCCTCGTGTTGGCTGTGCCTTAGTAGCAAAGGCATGCTGTTACACATATGGTGGGAATGTTCGAGGCTACATAACTTCTGGAAATCCATTCATCAAATTATACGGAGAGTTACAATATATGAGCTGGACTTCAATCCAGCTCAATTATTACTACATCACTCCTCACTAGCTCATACCACCTATCATAAATCCTTAGCAATGTTCATCCTGAATGTTGCGAAACAAAGTAACAATGTATCTTATTACACTGGAGATCAATGGCCACACCATCGCTCAAAGAGTCCGAGATACTCCAGGGACATACAGCACCAAATGGGCCTGCTGGAACCACTTTATCACCACACCAGAGAACAAAGAATATATGAGCTCCCGAAATTAGAATTTGAGTCAGGATTGTCGTAATCACTGAAATAAAGACAGATGTTGGGACCCTTGACATGGAAATGACTGGGCATTGGGGGCCTGGGCACAAGGATAAACCATTGAGCACATTTAGGAATACCCCACTGCCATACCTCCAGACATTACTGGGTCCCCGAATACTAGACTTCATCCATATATCTTATAACGTCACTACGAAGAAAATACAGCAGTTTGGCAACCCTAAGAAGGTATGGTCGACCACTTCTTTTCTCCCAGGTCAAGAGAAGAAACTTATATCCATACCTGAGAGGCCGAGAGGTCCGAGAGGAGTGGCAAGGGGAACTGTACTTTCTTCTATCTCTATCTTCAACTTTAGACCTACTTTCCTCCTGGACATATAGCTCTTCCTTCCCTATGTTTATTCCCGTATCAACATCCTTCTATACTCCCAGACTAAAGATTCGAACTCCACAATATTAACAAAGTTTGAACACAGCTGATCTCTTGTAGCTCCCCCTAAATCCAGGCCACAGTATAGCTCCTGTCCCTGAACACATTTGCTAAAAGACCCGGAGTGGTGGGGGGCCAGGGCTTCCGCCACAGTTTGCTCCCAGTAGGGGTGGCGGAACGGCTCGGGATCCCACCCAGATATGTCACAATGTTGGTACAGGTAATAACAGCTACTTACAGACTAGTGACTATCATGACCCACAGACTGAGCGCTGGGGGCAGAACACCACGCGACGTCCCCCTTTTTTTTTTTCTTTTCCCTCTCCCCCTCCACCCTCCACCCCTATTTCCCTCCCCGTAATATAACCTAAACTCCGACAGAGCAGCATACCATGTAGCACGGATTGAAAATCCACTTGTTTATGTAACAAAGTCTGTTTTATACAAGGCATTTCATGAATCAATGTATATGTATATCTTCGGTAGTTATTGTTATTTGTCGTATTCGTTGTAAGCTGGAAAACCTTAATGCTTAACAAAGCTCTTTGCTTGGACTTTCCCAGTCCAAATTTTCCTGTTATGCTCTTTAAGCTATACCCCTGCGTGGGTGAACTTGTCAAGATGTTATGTCTTTACAATAAAATGACTGTGCTAAAAATGTGAGTACATACATCTTTATGTAGGGTATGCCGGATAGGTAGGAGGAGGGGGGGAGGGAATGTTTTTAGGAATAGTAGGCTTTACTACCACTTAAAGATCATAACTAGGTCCACTTTAATGGTCCAACAAAGCTGGAAAAAAGCAGGCTGAGATGTCCACAATTCAGTTCTCTATCAAGGCCACTGTCAATGGGCTTTTGCCCATGAGCAAATACAGGGTGCTTTTGATATTAAAATGGAATTCCACCCAAAAGGGGAAATTCCGCTTTAAGCCATCCTCCCCTGCCACATTTGATACACAAAAATCTTGCCACAGAGTCCTGCAAAATTCATTGACTTCTCCTTATTGCCACATTTGGCATGTCAATTTTTGGGGAGTGGGTACCTAGTTTTGGGAGGTACCCGCTCCCGATTCCACTTGGATTGCCTTCTCCTTTGCCCCTCTCTCCCCGCAGCCTTCTGGGACATGTCACAGGTTCCGGAAGACTGCAGGACCATTCACAATGCACAGTACGGCTCGCACATGCGCCATGGGAAGCCAGCAGTGAAGCTGAAAGCAGCACAACCACCTGCAAACAGTTAGGATGCCGACACCGGGAACCCAGAGGCTAGTGAAGAACTAGTCCAGGTGAGGACAGTGCTGGATTCCTGGACACGTAAGTGTTCTTTTATTAGAAGTCAGTAGCTACAAGAGTTGTAGCTGTTGACTTTTATTTATTTTTTTCCAGACTGAACCTCTTCTTCAATTTGAGATGCTTTTGAGATCATTCAGTATTCATTGCAGGTGCAGTTGACCTGCTTTAAGCTGCTGTTGTATTTCCATAGACTTGTACAGAGAGAAGCAGTTCTGACGCAAACAAAAGCCTGTGAACACAAGCCCTAAAATAGGGGGCATATTTATAAATCAGTGAATGTGACATTCATCAAAAATTCACAGGTTCATTTTCTGGTGCTGATGTTTAAATTTCAATGACTGATTTACCTGCAGTAAACATTCTGTGAATGTCACGTTCACTGCTTTGTAAATATGCTGTTTTTTGTCAGAGAGGTCATAACTAAAAGATGATAACTAGACAGAATTCCAAGGGGCCTCAAAGGGCCACAAAGACACTTGTTTGGGGAAGTGTATAACCACCAGCTGATCTTGGAGGATTTACACTGACAGGGATGTGAGCAAAATATGCACACATTTTAATTAGACACATTTACAGTAACTATGCAAATACCTTAGAAGCATAGGGGAGAAATGTGCAAATATGCTAGAAAATTCCCGTATACACTATAAAAAGTATAGAAAGCAACAAAAGAAATCCCTGAATAACTGTAAATCTTCCCATGGGCTCTTGGACCTCCTATGTTCAAATAAGCAAGAACACCTATTAAACATAATTTATTTAACAAGTCAAACAAGTACAAACCCAATATTATGGGATGTTTGCATTTGTTTCTGAGGTTACATAAAGATTAGAGTTGAGCGAACACCTGGAAGTTCGGGTTCTGCTGGTCCGTCCGAACTTCGGGACAAAGTCCGGGTCCGGGTCCGGACGGAACCCGAACGATCGCACGTGAAGGAAAACGTCGGGAGACCCCGAAAGGTCCTGAAAGGATGTCGGTAAAAACACGGATTTTCAAGCCCAGGGGTAACTAAAGTTACCCCAAGCAACAGGCACGCTAGCAAGCCCAAGGCAGGCCTGGGCCTGGGCCTGAAACAGGGCTTCAAGCCTGCCTGGTCGTCTTGGGCTTGAAGGTCCACAAGCGAGTTGAGATTAGAAATACATTGGAGTCTTTGTTTACGTTTGTAGGGTATTATAACCCAAACATGAACAAACTGAACAATTTATTTAATACAAATTATCCACAAGAACGAATAAACTTGTATCCTCCAGGTTCTCGGGTACCCTTCTAAAT
>BLSH010017412.1:781224-794798 GCA_018402905.1 Glandirana rugosa | reverse complement strand
GACTTGCTTTACAGAGTAATTGAGAGCCGAGGGGAGACTGTAGAGCAGTTTCTGGTCCCCCAGTCGTATCGGCGGATGCGCCTGGATTTAGCCCACAACGATGCACTGGGGGGACACCTGGGGGCTGAAAAAATGGAAGCCAGGATAACTGACTGGTTTTACTGGCCAGGGGTGAAAGCTGAGGTAAAAATATACTGTGGGTCCTGACCCACTTGCCAGTTAACCGCCCCGGTGACACACTACAGAAACCCCTTGGTACCCCTGCCAATAATTGAGGTGGTGTTCGAACGGATTGCTATGGATCTGGTGGGGCCCTTGGTGAAGTCAGCAAGGGGACACCAATACATATTAGTGGTACTAGATTACGCAACAAGGTATCCTGAAGCGATCCCTTTGAGGAAAACCTCCTCAAAGGCCATTGCCCGGGAATTGTTTCAGATGTTCTCCCGAACCGGGTTCCCCAAGGAGATTCTGACGGACCAGGGCACTCCATTTATGTCGAAGGTGATGGCGGACGTGTGCAAGTTGTTTCAAATTAAGCAGTTGCGGACGTCCGTCTATCACTCGCAGACTGATGGACTAGTGGAGAGGTTCAATAAAACCCTTAAGTCCAGGTTAAAAAGAATAGTCCAGAAAGATGGGAAAAACTGGGATATGTTGTTCCCTGCCCTGTTGTTTGCCATCCGGGAAGTGCCGCAAGCATCCACGGGCTTCTCGCCCTTTGAGCTAGTGTATGGACGGAGGCCCCGGGGGTTGCTTGATCTAGTGAAAGAAACCTGGGAAAGTGAATCCTCACCCCACAAAACTGTAGTTGAACATATCTCCCAAATGCAAGAGAGGGTGGCTAAAGAAGGATATACAACCGGTCCGCTAACGCTGGACAGTTTCAGGTCGGGGGCCGGGTGGCTGTTCTGATCCCCACAGTAGAGAGCAAATTTTTGGCCAAATGGCAGGGTCTATTTGAGGTAGTGGAAAAGGTGGGTGAGGTAAACTACCGAGTACACCAACCTGGGAAGAGAAAACCTTATCAAATCTACCATGTCAACTTGTTAAAACCCTGGAGAGACCGCGAACAAGTGTCCGCTGTGGTAGGTGTCCATGCAGGGGACCCTGCCGGAGTTGACCTGGTGCATGTTGCTACTACCCTGTGCAAACCACAAACCCAACAGACAAAAGAGTTTCTGCAAAGAAACAAGGAAATGTTTTCAGGGTTGCCGGGTCTCACCAATGTCATCAAGCATGACATTATAACAGAGCCCCATGTCAAGATTCGGTTAAAGCCATATCGCATCCCAGAGGCACATAGAAAGGCAGTCTCCGAGGAGGTGAAAAGAATGCTTGAACTGGATTTCATTGAAGAATCACAGAGCGAGTGGTCAAGTCCAATCGTTTTGGTGCCAAAACCCAATGGCACCCTGCGATTTTGCAATAACTTCAGAGAAAATTGAGTACTGTCCGTGATACTTTTTTTGACAGTACTCAAATTTTTCTGACACTATTGCACTAATACGGCTACAATAACTTCAAGCAATGACTTCAGGAAGCTTAACGAGGTTTCAAAATTTGATGCATATCCGATGCCCCGGGTAGATGAATTAATTGAGAGGTTGGGTCCCGCCCGGTACATCACCACATTGGATCTGACGAAAGGGTACTGGCAGATTCCCCTCACCAAGGAAGCCAGGGAGAAAACAGCTTTTTCCACTCCAGAAGGCCACTTTCAATTTAAGAGGATGCCGTTTGGCTTACACTCTGCCCCAGCCACATTTCAAAGGTCAATGGATAAAACATTGCGGCCCCATCGACAGTACACCTCTGTCTACCTGGATGATATTGTCATCTTCAGTACCGATTGGGAGTCCCATCTTCCCCAGGTTCAGGCAGTCATTGACTCTTTGAGGAAAGCAGGGTCCACAATAAATCCCGAGAAGTGTGCAGTGGGGATGGAGGAAGCCAAGTACCTAGGATACATTGTGGGTAGGGGGCTAGTGAAACCTCAGCTGAATAAAGTAGAAGCCATACAGAATTGGCCCCGTCCCCTAACCAAAAAGCAGGTCAGAGCCTTCCTGGGAATAGTTGGCTACTATAGAAGGTTTGTCCCCAACTTTGCCACCATCGCTGCACCATTGACTCACTTAAAGAAAGGCACGAAGTCAGTAATGGTAAAGTGGAATACGGAGGCTGAAGAAGCCTTCCAGAGGCTTTAGATGGCACTGTGCCAGCATCCTGAGCTGGTGGCTCCTGACTTTTCAAAAGAGTTTGTGGTGCAGACAGATGCCTCAAGTGAGGGCGTAGGAGCAGTGTTGTCTCAACTGGTCAATGGGGAAGAGCACCCCGTAGTTTTTCTCAGTAGGAAACTGATGGCAGCGGAGAGAAACTACGCTGTGGTGCAGAGGGAGTGTCTCGCCATCAAGTGGGCACTGGACTCCCTGCGATATTTTCTTCTAGGTAGAAAGTTCCGCCTAGTGTTGGACCATGCCCCATTGACCTGGATGAGACAAAACAAGCAGACCAATGCCAGGGTAACAAGATGGTTTCTTTCCCTTCAGGAGTTTAATTTCATGGTAGAGCACAGACACGGGAGACAGCATCAAAATGCCGATGCCCTCTCCCGAGTACATTGCATGGTGTCTAATGGTGCCTCCAACACCTCCGTGTTGAGGCGGGGGGGGGGATATGTACAGGACGCCAAGGGTGGGTCCTGGACGGGTGCTATATAGCACCGATATTTGGTTTATGGTCCCTTTAAAGAAAGGTGGTAGTGCTCAGGGGGGTCACCCAAGAGGGGTGAGAAGTTCTGGGAATAGTAAGATAACAGGGAGGACTGACTCGCAGTTCTCCCTACATTGATAGAGAGGTAGTAGGGACCCGGAATTTCGGAGGCCCTGAAGTGATCTGCGGGTGGGATAGGGCCTCCACCCCTGACTACAGGGAAACCAGCACACACGGGGTTAATAGCCTCCAGGAAGCAGCTCTTAAGGAGAGGAAGTGGTGTTAGCTGGTGTGTGAGGAGGAGCTGGGAGGAGACACCAGTGTTTGGAGAGCTGCATGTGTTTGGAGAGCTGCACGTGTGCTGGGTGCTGCAAAAACACCTAACAAGGATTGTGCAAAGTCCTGGGTTGAAGAGCCATCAACAAACTGTATGTTACTTTTACTTTTATTCTGTGCTGAAGACAAGCGGACTTTCTGTTGTTATGTTTCCATTTTGCTGCTGAAAGCCTGATTTTGTTTTGCTTATTGGGAAATAAACACGCTGACTGTTTAAGTTTACTGGCTTTTACACTCAATTCCGTGAAGCTACATCTCCCCAACTTTACAGTATATATATATATATATACTATATGAGTTGCTTAATATGCCAGTGAATTTGTGTTTCTGTTCATCCATTTCTGAGAACTGCACAACCCTGTAATATAGCACACACAGGAAAAAATGCCACTAAACATTATCCTTATTCTTCAAAAATAATTCATACAAATCCATGAGTTATTGGTCCTATAATTTATTTTTCATGAAATTGTTTCTTACTGTTTTTTTTACCTCCTTGTAATGTCCTCTGTGAATTCCTGAACCTCTCCTTGTGCCCCAACATTTCTTTGTAATGAACAGTGTACCTTAGTTGCAGCCAATGGCACTGTTCTATGCACAATCTACAGCCCATAGTCGATAGTTTACCCTCAAGAAAGGGTTGTTTTGTTCCATAGGTATCATGGAGGAGGCCGGGAGCAATAGAAGGTACTTTTTATAAATTAGAAATACATGGTTGAATAGAATTTTTTTTTTTAAACCAGACTGTCTCTTTAATTTATACAGTGGGGTCCTCTATCCTCCCCCAGCCTTCTGACTGGGCAGTGAAAGAGAAGCAGTAGTCACTTGTCTGCTTTCTGCTTGTAAGCACAATTGCATGCAGCTCACCTAATTGGCTCCCAGTCCTACCCTTGTTTTACCCATATTCTTCAGTAGTAACCACACTAATGGTTAAAAAAGTATTTCTTAGTTGTCCCTGGCAGCTAAAGTGGTCGTAAACCTCAGACCAGGGGTGGATCCAGAGTCTAGTCTCGGGAGGGCACTACTAGAAAATACGGTGTTGCTTACAGTACCAATCCCTGGAAATGGAATCCTGTCAGACAGTCCCACTATTCTTCCCTCCTATGCGGCTGGGAGGAAGAGACCTATTAAAATGATGCCACTTCCTCTCAGCGCAGAGGAGGTAGGGAAGAATAGTGAGACCTGCCAACCACAGTGATGAAAGTGTTAAGGCGACAGTGGCGGCAGTCTTAACACTTTTATCAACTTCACGGGAGATCTTTGTGATCTCCCCGTGGGTGTCCTGATGTGCTATAGCAGCGGTCCTCAACCTTTTTGGCACCGGGGACTGGCTGCATCAAAGAAAATTATACCAAGGTACGAGGAGGGGGAGGCAATTTGTCGGGGCAATGCCTGGTGTTGGCACGTCAATCATCACGGCGCCATGGTTAATATGGTGTCAGGATGATTGAAGCGCATTATTTCTATTATTACATTGTAATATATGATGAAATAGTTCAACTCACCATAATGCAGAATCAGTGGGAGCCCTGAGTATGTCACTTGCCACCGCTGCCTGCCACAAGATGCAGCTTGTCACTTGCCACGTTACTTGCCACCAGATATGGATTGTCACTTGCCACATTACTTGCCACCAGATGTGGATTGTCACTTGCCACATTACTTGCCACAAGATGTGGATTGTCACTTGCCACATTACTTGCCACCAGATGTGGATTGTCCCTTGCCACATTACTTGCCACTAGATGTGGATTGTCACTTGCCACCAGATGTGGATTGTCACTTGCCACGTTACTTGCCACCAGATGTGGATTGTCACTTGCCACGTTACTTGCCACCAGATGTGGATTGTCACTTGCCACGTTACTTGCCACTAGATGTGGATTGTCACTTGCCACGTTACTTGCCACCAGATGTGCATTGTCACTTGCCACATTACTTGCCACTAAATGTGGATTGTCACTTGCCACATTGCTTGCCACCAGACGCAGCTTATCACTTGTCATGTCACCTGCCTTCAGATGTGAATTATCACTTGCCACATCACCTGCCTTCAGATGCAGCTTGTCAATTGCCACCTCTCCTGCCACCAGATACGAATTGTCACTTGCCACCTCACCTGCCACCAGATGCAGATTGTCACTTGCCACGTCACCTGCCACAAGATGCAGGTTGTCACTTGCCATGTCACCTGCCACTAGATGCGGATTGTCACTTGCCACAAGATGCGGATTGTCACTTGCCAATGGCTGTGTCCCAGAGTGAGGACGGGCAGTGAGAGATGATGTAATCTCTCTGCTGCCTGTGAGGGCAGAACTGTGGTGATGCAGGGCGGGTGGTGAGAGATGATGTCATCTCTCTGCTCGCTCGCCCGTCTGCTCATTGGCCTGCCCGTTCACTCACCAGTCAGCTCGCTCACTCATCCGTCAGCCTGTTAACTGGCCTGCCAGCCAGCTCTGGTGGTTGGGGACCCCTGCACTACAATACAGTGCACCTTTCCATCTGGGACTCCTTCCCTCTGCCACACACGGTGGTGAAACTAAGGGAGAAGGCTGCTACAGTGCACCTCTCCACCCAGGGCTCATGCCCCTACAGCTTTTCCTCTTAGTTTAGCCGAGGTGGGGTGGTGGAGGGAGGACGCCTCGCAGTCTGTAATATTTTCTCGGGGGGGGGGATCAAATTGCCCCCCCATTGCCCCCCCATGGATCCACCCCTGCCTCAAGCATGAAATCTGAACAAAGCACATATTTCTATAGTTTTTATTTGCCTCTCTTCTAAGCACTAAGTGTAATTTCAGTCTGCTGTCTAGTTCCTGTTATCAGGAAGAATCCCTTCTGACAAGTTTTCCTGACACCAGCTAAAAAAGGGTGACAGGGGAAGGATCACTCTATGATTGACAGCCTCAGCTCTGTTCCTGTGTGAGTGGTTATACGTGTGGGGTTTACAACCACTTTAAAGCACTGTATGTCATGAAAGTAGGATTCACAATTGGCTGAAATGGCTAATCCAGATTCCCAAACAAGATGTTCTTGGATAACAACTTAAATTGCTACTATAGATCAAAAATATTACAAACCATTTTTTTCCCCCAGTGATTGCAAAACCAATTGCTGACATGGGTAGATAGTGTTTGATTTTATTATTGAATATTACACTCTAGCTGCATTTCTATTTAAATGTGAAGAATCCCTATTCAAAATGGTAATAAGTATTTATTCAAAAATTGGTTTGCTAATAAAAACTCTTGTCTTATTCTACCTAATACAGTCCTGTGATGAGTATAAGGGATAAACCATCTTAATGGACATAACATTACATGTAACAAACTCACATCCTTTGGGCGCTAGACTAGGAAATGTGTTTTACTAATGGCACAACAGTGCCATCATGTGGTTATATCAGAAATTACCACTAATGGTTTCCATGCAGACACCTTATCTGCAACAGTAATTTATATGCTGAGATAATGCAACTTTTATAAGTTCAGAGATAAAATTTTACCCTGAGGCCCATTCACAGCTAATGATATGGGAGCATCACATTTTTCACATTTTTTGTGTATTTCTTGCTGCATTTTTGGAGTGACATCATTCAATTGAAAGGGCTGCCCTCCACTCCAAAAACGCACCAAAGTAGCTCCTGCAGCCTTTTATTGAGCCGACCTTGGCGACTTTTGCACAAGTTTTGTCACACTACAAACTGTCCTTTTTTCATACGTTTTGCTGTGATTTTTGCATGGTCCAAAATCTAGATCCAATTCTGAGTCACTCTAAAACTTTCTTTAGAGAATTAGAAGCTTTTCTGTTTCCAGTCCTAAGGATAGGTTTATAAATTGGATAGGTTGTCTAAATTGGCCCTAGTATATGTATGAATGTGAGTTAGGGACCTTAGATTGTAAGCTCCTTGAGGGTAGGGACTGATGTGAATGTACAATGTATATGTAAAGCACTGCATAAATTGACGGCGCTATATAAGTACCTGAAATAAATAAATAAATAAAATACTTTGTAGAACCACCTTTCACTGCAATTACAGCTGCAAGTCTTTTTGGGGATGTCTCTACCAGCTTTGCACATCTAGAGAGTGACATGTCTGCCCATTCTTTGCAAAATAACCCAAGCTCTGTCAGATTGGATGGAGAGACTCTGTGAACAGTGATTTTCAAGTCTTGCCACAGATTCTGAATTGGATTCAGGTCAGGCCTTTGACTGGGCCATTCTAACACATGAATATGCTTTGATCTAAACCATTCCATTGTAGCTCTGGCTGTAGGTTTAGGGTCATTGTCCTACTGGAAGGTGAACATCCACCCCAATCTCAAGTCTTTTGCAGACTCTAACAGGTTTTCTTCTAAGATTGGCCTGTATTTGGCTCCATCCATCTTCCCATTAACTCTGACCAGCTTCCCTGCCCCTGCTAAAGAAAAGCATCCCCACAACATGATGCTGCCACCACCATGTTTCACAGTGAGGATGGTGTGTTCAGGGTGATGTGCAGTCTTAGTTTTCTGCCACACGTAGGGGTTGATTTACTGAAGGCAAATCCACTGTGCACTACAAATGCACTACAAGTGCACAAGGAAGTGCAGTCATGTAGATGTGAGGGGAAGATATGAAATAAGGGGAAGCTCTGCTGATTTCTATTATCCAATCATGTGCAATCAAAATGGTGCTTTTTATTTTCCTTGCATGTCCCCCTCAGGTCTACAGCGACTGCACTTCCAAGTGCAGTTGTAGTAAACTTGTAGTGCACAGTGGATTTTCCTTTGGTAAATAAACCCCAAAGTGTTCAATTTTGGTCTCAACTGACCAGAGCACCTTCTTCGACATTTGCTACATCCTCCACATGGCTTCTTGTAAACTGCAAATGGGACTTTTTACGGCTTTCTTTCAACAATGGCTTTCTTCTTGCCACTCTTCCATAAAGGCCAGATTTGTGAAGTGCACGACTAATAGTTGTCCTGTGGACCAATTCTCACATCTGAGTTGTGAATCTCTGCTGCTCCTCCAGAGTTACCATGGGCCTCTTGGCTGCTTCTCTGATTAATGCTCTCCTTGCCTGGCCTGTCAGTTTAGGTGAATGGCCATGTCTTGGGAGGTTTGCAGTTGTGCCATACTCTTTCCATTTTCAGATAATGGAATGAACAGTGCTCAGTGAGATGTTCTAAGCTTGGGATATTTTTTATAACCTAACCCTGCTTTAAACTTCTCCACAACTTTATCCCTGACCTGTCTGGTGTGTTCCTTGGCCTTCATGATGCTGTTTGTTCACTAAAGTTCTCTAACAAACCTCTGAGGGCGTCACAGAACAGCTGTATTTATACTGAGATTAAATTACACATGTTTTTCACATATTTATTTGTAAAAAAATTGAAAAACATTCATCATTTTCCTTCCACTTTAAAATTATGTGCCACGTTGTGTTGGTCTATCACATAAAATTCCAATAAAACACATTTACATTTTTGGTTGTAACATGACAAAATGTGGAAAATTTCAAGGGTTATGAATACTTTTTCAAGGCACTGTATGTATGAGATTTTTATTTTCAATGAATTCCCATAGCTCTGTATATTTTGCTTCCTAAAGAAGGTATCTCTATGTGTCTTAAAATTGTTGACACTCTCCGCTAGTGTCACTCCCTGGAGGAGGGAGTTTAACATTTCTACTGCTCTGACAATAAAAAAACCCTTTCCACAATCTAAATTGAAACCTCCTTTCTTCTAACCTCAAATTGTGGCCACGTGTCCTCTTCAGGGACACGAGTAAGCCTTTTATTACAATTATTTGAGTTGCCTTTGACACATTTGTAATCATATATCCCCCCCCCAAGTGCCTCTTCTCCAGGGTAAGTAACTTTAATCTATGTAATTGATCCTCATACCTGAGGTCTCCATCCCCGCTTTATTGGCTGTGTTGCTCTTTGCTGAACTCTTTCTAATTCAACATCTCTCCTGAATGATCGATGACCAAAACTCAAGCTGAGGACAAACCAGGGTTTTGTAAAGGGTTAGAATAATTGATTTATCTCTGGAATGTATGCCCTTATCAATGAATCACAGTATTTTGCTAGCTTTGCTAGCCATGACTTGGCATTGCATGCTATTGCTAAGTCTATAATGTACAAGCACCCTCACATATTTCCCAAACTTCTCATCCCACAGCTGGTATGGGCATTCATGGGTAGGGAGAGAGGCGGGGGGATGAGATCACAATCTCTGCCTCATCCAATCAGAGGAAGCATTGTATTTATTCAGAGAATATAAAGCTTCCTATGAATGTCTGAGCAGCGCTCATCCTGACTCAATATTCTTCCAGGTGTGGATTGGGAAGTTTGCATCCCACTGCCAGAATACAGTGCTGTATGTTGTATGTAGCTGAGGCTACACACAATTTAAACAGCTCACCAAGTGGCCACACCAGTTAGTGTAGGAACTAGTACATTTGGGCCCGCTTGGCCCAAATGAACTATTTAAAGCTGAACCTCAGCTTTTGATACACTTTACATACAGGAGTTTGTTTGAGATTACAATTCAAAGAATTCAAAACCTCCTTTGAGTAGAGTCAGAGAGGCAGGCTGATGATGTCACAACGTCTGACTCAGCCAATCAGAGTAAGCTTTGTATTCATTGCTAGAATACATCACTTTCTCTGAATGGCTGAACACTTAGATAGCTTAGCTTAGCATTTAGATAGACTCTATTGTGTTCCAGGTATGAGACAGGAAGGTCTCGGCTCACACCCAAGACACAGTGCAGTATGTAGCCTCAGCTACATACAGTTTGTACAGCACATCCAGTGGCCTCACATGTTAGTGAGGGACATTGGCCAAAACAAAAATGTAAAGTGTCCCATTTACGCTTGAGCACAGGGGGGGGGGGGGTCATTGGCACTTTAACACATTTTGTATTATTTAGTCATTTATTTGATTTAATTACTTTTTTTAAACTGTCTCGATTTTTAAAAATGTTGATCAACTTCTTTGCTATCACATGGGATAAGCAACATCCCTACATCCCTTGTGATAGCATAGGCAGTGACAGGTACTCTTTACTGAGATTTGAAGTTTATTACACCAGATCTCTCCTGTGCCCTTAAAAGCATCTGATAAAACCAAGATTGGTTTGACCGGTAGCAGCCTGTCTGCATTCGACCAAAACTGGAAGTGACAAAATACTCATCACTGCCAGTTTGGTAGACCAGAGAGATGATCATGGACATTCTGGTCCTTGGTCATCTCTATGGTAAGCTGGCCGTACCATTGACTTCAGTTCCAAGCTCCCTTGGAAGCAATTCAAGCAATCCAGTGGCTTTTTAGCTGCTAGGATTGCTTTTACTTGATGAAAACAATAAGGGGGTCATGACTGCAGCTATAGCCCTGGTATAACTTCACCTTTGGGAACATGTTACATGTTCCACCCAATTTTAGGGTGGAACATGTAACATGTTCCCAGTGCTGTACCGCCGCCCATTGCCCCACCTCCTTGTAGCAGCAGTATGGGGAGAAGTTCCCTGTACTAGCTGTTACTGTTTGAAAACAGCAGAGCGGCTTTCCTTAGCGGCTGTCAGCTTGTAGTTGTCAATGATCTACCGTGATGCTGTGGAGTGCTATGGTAGTTCATTGATTCTTCCTGTCAGAGAGTATCAGCTTACCCGTAGGGGATATACGGGCACACAGATGCACTGACAGTGTGCAGGAGACCTGCTTGGCATCAGCGATCTGCTGATCAATGGTACAATGCTTTACAGGCTCCTACTACAAAAAAATTATAAATGCACACATTTTTACCTGCAAAAAATGGGCATTTAATATTTTTTTTTTTAAAAGTGAATTTATTCTTTAAGTATTGAAAAAGGGTGAGCTGATGATAGTGGTGTGGATCACTTTTCAAAGACGGTGTTTGTTAAAGCATGGTGTGTCATAAGCAAATGCCATTTTAATCTAACCTTTGTTGTATCTTAAGGCAGCCTATTTGCATCCACTTCTTGTCTACATGCGTTCCAGTGGTGGCTGTATGGTCACTCTTGAGGGTGACAGCAGTGCACCATGCCCTTATAAAATGTTGTAATTGTCACTTTTAATCTCTGTTGTAAGCCCATGAAAAAAGTGATATTACTGGGGCACGGTTGAAAGAAAGATAGATAGTTATCAACCCATTACAGAAAAATCTGAGGAGTACAAGGTCTCTAACATCCAACAGCTCTGCAATGTCATCATGGAGGAGGACTCCAGTGGCAACCTGTGAAGTTCTGGTGAACTCCATGCCCAAGAGGGGTAAGGTAGTGCTGGAAAATAATGGTGGCCATACAAAATATTGTCACTTTGGGCCCAATTTGGACATTTTCACTTAGGGGTGTACTCACTTTTGTTGTCAGCAGTTTAGACATTAATGGCTGTGTCCTGAGTTATTTTGCAGGGACAGGAAATTTACACTGTTATACAAGCTGTACAATATTTACCAAATATGAGGGGTGTACTCACTTTTGTGAAATACTGTACTTATAACATAATGTGTAATATATGCAAAGATTGAAAAAAAAGTGCTAGCGCAGTGCAAGTAACGATTGATTGTATTACCATTCGTCCCTGGCTGAAGAATTGAGCCGCAGGTACAATCTCTGGTGAGGGCGGTGATGTCAGCATCCCTGCCCTGCCCTACGTGTTTCGTCATCCGATGTCTTCTCTGAGAGCAAAGTCTGAGTACTTTATGGATTTATGCCACAAGAGCCTTCCTTCCTTTTACCCAAAGTCTATGTCTGATTGGGACCTGCATGTGAGGACCCACTGAGAGGGGATCGCATTGAGAGCTAGCACCTTCGAGTTCTATCCCAAAGGGATCAGTAATAAGTGCAGTAGCTGGTTCTAGATGACCAGCCATTAATTAAGGTTGATCGGTGAAGGATCTTTCTGGGTGTCACAAATATTGTTTTGAATACAGCACTTCTGAACAAGATGCATCACATATTTGAGTTTTCTATGAAATTTTCTTTTCATCAACAAGGACTGTTTGATTTTCACTTTATTGAAGCACTATATTTTTGCACATATTGCACTTTAAGCTATAAGTATATTGTTGTGTGTCATGCTATATCGTTTTGCACTGCACTAGCACTTTATTTTTCAATCTCTGCATATATTGCACACTACGATATAAGTATATTACTACATTGCATTTATATTTTTGTGTTTGAAGCATCTATTTTAGTAGTCACTACTTTGTGGATATGCTTCCCAACACAGGTGGCTTTATCACATTATCACTACTTTAGTGGGTCAAAGAAATTCGCTTTTGGCCAGTGCTGCTCTCCTTTCTGTTTTTTGGAAGTGATGTAATGTATTGTATGTTTAGACGAAAGTTGTACTGACTAAACTAAAATCATACAATATGGCATCGTACAAGAAAGATGTTCGTGCTTGTCCGATAATTTCACACAACCTGTCCAGATTGGCTCTTGAAAGCTGTGTACTAACAATCAGACTATACGATCGCTGATTTTCTGATTGTATGTACTAGGCTTTGGTGAGCTTTTAGTGATTAGATTCACATGCAGGAGTGTGCACAGCTTGTTGTTATGAGTACACTTGCACTTTGCATCCAGGCCAGATTTCCATGCTTTTAAAGTATAACTAAAGGCAAAACATATTTTTTTATTTGGATGAGGTTGATTATAACACCTCAGCTTTTATTGCTGTCTGTGCCCCCATTAAGGAGATACAACTTCTCCATTTGTCCTGTTTACTATTATTTATTTTACTTTTTTATTTATTTCAGGTACTTGTATAACTTTACATATATATATATATATTGTACATTCACAACAGTCCCTACCCTCAAGGAGCTTACAATCTAAGATTCCTAACTCACATTTATACATACACATACTAGGGCCAACTTAGACAGGATCTAATTAAGCTACCAACATGTCTTTGGAGTGGGGGAGGAAACCGAAGTAACTGAAAAAAAAAAAGTTTTGCCTATAGTTCTACTTTAAGTCTCAAGTTATCACAAGTCAAGCTAAAATTATTTTACATCTTCATGTACTCTTTACTTAGCACAAAGCTTGCTGCACATTTTGTTAAACATGAGACAAGTAAACAATTATTAACCACTTCAGATCCGCGCTATTGCCAAAATACGGCTCCAGCGCGGATCTGAAATGCCGGGAGGACGTCCATGGACGTCCTCCACTGCGCATGCTCCTGCGCGCCCCCCGCGACCTCGGCATAAAACCGTTATCGCGCCTAGACTTCACCAATTATTAACAAATGAACAGAGTACAAATTGTTTTACACGTCGTTCGAAACACGATTCATTTCTCATGTACTTCTACATTTTATTAAAATCGAACTGAACACTATTGAACTCTGAATTTCATCTTGATATCCGTTTTGAAAAAAAAAAAGTCAATGAAGCCAAAGGAGGGGGTGAGGTTTCTGTACAACCATCGAATTAATCTAGGACAGATTCAACCGGGATCATACACATACATATTTACACTCAATCCTTAGAATCTAACATTCTCTAC